>JAJIBD010008930.1:0-44710 GCA_021461705.1 Cryptotis parvus
AAAGACAGATGTCCTATACACTGTACTATTGCTCTAGCCCCTCATTTGACTATTTTATGGTTTTGTGTAACCTTTGCACTTCTCATTCTTTTCTATTTCCTGGTGTCTATAGAAAAAAATTAAATACAACCTCAATTTATCTTTATGAAAGCAAGTTCTAGTCAGTTCAAATAACACGTTCCTCTTCTCTTTTCATGTTTCAAAATAAATAAGCACAATCAGAACAATTTAATATTTACTTGGGAGGGTTTGGTTTTCTTTTGTTTCATTGGGGGTGAGATCCATGATATTTGGGCTACACCCAATGGTTCTCAGAAGCCAGTCTCAATGGTATTTGGGGATCACTCCAAGTACTGCTCAGGGGACCTTGAATTCAGGAACTTTCTCTAGCCCTGGGAGATGGGTATCATGATTTTGTTTGAACCACACACTTGGAGGTGCTCAGCCACACACTTGGAGGTGCTCAGGGATCACTCCCAGTGTTGCTCAGAGGACTCTACATGTGGTGTGGACAATCAAAACTGGTGTCACCCAGGTGCCTTAACACCTATTTTTGTCAGTTAAGGGCCAGGAGTGTGGCTTAGTGGCAGAACTAGCTATCTTGCTTATGTTTGTGAAGTCCACCACCGCATCAGATGTGAGTGTTGGCAGCGAGGCATCAAGAATATTACTGAGGGGCTGGAGCAATAGCACAGCGGGTAGGGCATTTGTCATGCATGTGGCCTTGCATGCGGGTTCAATCCCTGGCATCCCATATAGTCCCCAGAGCACTGCCAGAAGTAATTCCTGAGTGAAGAGCCAGGATTAATCTCTGAGTGTTGCTGGGTGTGACCCAAAAAGCAAAAAAAGAAAGAAAAGAAAAGAAGAGAAGAGAAAAGAAAAGAAAAGAAAAGAAAGAAAGAAAGAAAGAACAAAGAAAAGAAAGAAAGAAAGAAAGAAAGAAAGAAAGAAAGAAAGAAAGAAAGAAAGAAAAGAAGAAAAGAAAGAAAGAAAGAAAGAAAGAAAGAAAGAAAGAAAGAAAGAAAGAAGAAAGAAAGAAAGAAAAAGAAGAAAGAGAAAGAAAGAAAATTAGCTGAGAAACTACCTTCCTTCACTTCCAGATGTGTAACTCTAAGTCTGATTTCACTGCACTATTTGAGTATAATAAAAACATCAAGTGATGGTAAATTTGGGGCTTTAAACATATGGCATTCTGTACAGGATTACTTTCTATAACAGACTTTTATTTTGGCATAATTTGATCTCAGTTGTTTAGTTTTTTTGGGGTGACTGATTTGTTATTGTATGTGTGATCAGCTAGTCTTTGTTGCCTATATTCAGGAAAGCTGTGTCTCTTTTCTTTAATGCTTTGTAAATAACATGTAAGATACTTGTCCATTTTCTAGCTGCAGTAATTGGATTTTTTAAAAAAAATTAACTTTATTTAAACACCATGATTTACAAAGTTGTTCAAAATCGGCGTCACCCAGCAGACCAGCCCATCACAGCCCGGCTCATGTGGTTGCTTGCGGCCGCGTGGCTCATCAATAATTGCTTTATTTGGAGGTGTTTAAAAGAGTTTGCCTCCCACTCGGCAAGCCTGGCAAGCTTCTCGTGTTGTATTTGATATGCCAAAATCCAGTAACAATTATAATGGTTTGAGGCTCTTTATGTTCCTGTAGCAAGTCGATGCCCCTGGCTCTACTGGCATGAGACAGGACTTATGGAGATATTACTGGTTCCCGCTCTAGCAAATAGATGATCAACGGGAAGATCGTGATCGTGATCGTTCACAATACAGTTGTTTCAGTTTTCAATATTCCAACAGTAGTCCCACCACTAATGTGGTGGGACTAATGTAGATAATAGGCTTTTTTTTTTTTTTTTTTTTGCTTTTTGGGTCACACCAGCGGCGCTCAGGGGTTACTCCTGGCTCTGCACTCAGGAATTACTCCTGGCGGTGCTCAGGGGACCATATGGGATGCCGGAGATCGAACCCGGGCCAGCACAGGCCGGCTGCATGCAAGGCAAACGCCCTACCCGCTGGGCTATCGCTCCGGCCCCGATAATAGGCTTTTGATTTTATTTAAATTTTTTGAGCTACATATAATCCACATGTTTACAACATTTAGCAATTCGATAATGGCTCTACATATTTGCTCTAGTTAGTTTGTAACTAAACCTTTAAACTTGGTTAAAATTTACTACACCTCCCAAAGCACCCTTTGTTTTTTGGTTTGTTTGTTTTTGTTTTTGTACGGCAGCGCCTGGCTGTGCCTGGGGATTGATTTAGCAGTTCATGGGAGACGTATAGTTCCAGGGATCCATATTGTCCTCCTGAATGCAAAGCAAGTGTTGGAGCTCTTAGAACTTTCTCCCCAATACCTGTATCTTTTTTTTTTTAAACTCTTTAAACTGCTTCAGTTTCCATTTAACCAGTGAGCCATACATACACACATCGTCCACATTTTAAGATTGGGCCAAAGCACAGTGGATAGGGCCCTTGCCTTGCATGCAGCTGACCCAGCTTCGATCCCTGGTGCCCTATCTTGTCTCCCAGATGCACCAGGAGTGATCCCTTGAGCACAGGACCAGGAGTAAATCCTGAGCATTGCCAGCTGTGCTCCCTACTCTCCCCAAAAAGGAGAAAAGAAAAACAGGAGATAGTAGTCAGTAATTATTTTGCTTTTTAAATTTTTTCATAGTCATTTGTAATTTATCCTGGCTTAAAAAGGAAAGAAAGAAAAATACGAATTGAGACGAAAGAAGACTACTTGCCACAATTGCCTAAAACTGGGATTAGATTTAGCTAAGTAAACTCCACAGGGATTTACAATGGAATTTCAAACATTATCTTGGGTAAGTTTGGAGAAAGGACAATTTTATTTAGATCATTTTGTTTTTTGTTGTACAAGAGAGAAGCTAAACTAGACACCTTCAGAAACTCCTCAGCTGAAGTCAGTAGACATTAAGCACATTTTCCATCTGTAGTTCTGTTCCTTAGTGTTCATAAGGAATATATGTGTTTGGTCATTGAGCTTCTGGACTTGAAGATTCTGGAGTTACATTACCTAAATTCAGATTTTAGCTTCCCTCTCCCAAGCTGGTAGACCTGTCCGAACAAAATAGCATTATGTCATGGGAATTAACTGGGATAGCCCTTCTTCATCACCACCATTAACACATTAAAGAGCCATTTGATTTTTTATTTTATTCTGCTTATTGCTAATTGTATTGAGGAACTCTCAAAAAGGTTGGGGGGCTTGTTTGACACAGCATTGTAGTGACATGAAAGAAGTACTTTTATGTTATCAGAGATTTGAATGATTTTCCCTTTATACTAAGTCAGTGATTATAACAAAGTATTTGCATCATGGTATTTATTTATGATCCATAAGTCCAAGAATAGCAAAGGGAAAGAGACGCTGGGGTTGATGGGAACAAATAGAGAAATGCTAAATTTTGGTGCCGGAGCAATAGCACAGCGGGTAGGGTGTTTGCCTTGCATGCAGCCAACCCGGATTCAATCCCTGCCATATGGTCCCCCCATATGGTCCCCCGAGCACCGCCAGGGACAATTCCTGAGTGCAGAGCCAGGAGTAACCCCTGAGCAGTGCCGGGTGTGGCCCAAAAAAGCAAAAAAAAGGAAAGATATATGCTAAATTTTGTGCCCGGGTATTGCTTTAAGACATTAGCCTTTGTGGGTTCCAGAGAGATAGTACAGCAGGTTAGGCTCTTATTTTGTATACAGCTGACCCAGGTTCGATCCCCAGCACCCATAATAGCCCCCAAGCCTGACAGGAGTGATGCTGCCTGCAGAGCCAGGACTAAACCCTGAGCACCATCAGGTATGATCCCCAAACAAATAAAGATGTTAACCTTCTTGTCAAGAAACATTGACCATTTCCCACTATGGTCTTATCAGCCCTTAATCACTTACTAAGTTTTCTCAGCATACATTTTTTTTCTCCTCTGCTCTTCCCTACTGTTGTATCTGTATTGCTGCTGCAGGCTTTGCACAGTTGGTCACGCGGCACTGGACGCAGCACACTCAGTGCTGTCAAGATCACCACTCGATGGTGTGGGGGCAGTACAGAGGAAGAAACACTAGCGTCACATCACACGGCAAGTACTCTTACCAGCGACCTCCATCCCAGGGCCTCCACCTCATTTGAGTCACACAGATTACCTGGTGTCGGAGATAGCAGAGATAGTATTCCTAATTTCAGTAGTAGAATATTACTGAATTTATTACTGAAACTAGAAGAAATACTTTAGAGCCCTATAATGGATTCTAGGGCAAGGTTACAAAGACATGTAGAGTATTGTTAAAAATAACCTAGTCTATTAATTTACCTAGTTTTCCCCTAAAGATACCTAGATTCCAGTTCTGACCTAGTGACATTCTCTTCGAATATCTGTTAGTGGGATCAAAGAGACAGTACAGGAGTTAAGGTGATTGTCCTTCATGCACTGACCCGTGTTAGATACTTGGAACTACAAATGGTCCCGAAGAGGGCGGAGCGATAGTCCAACAGGTAGGGCATTTGCCTTGCATGTGGCTGACCCCAGTTTGATCCCCGGCGTCCCATATGGTCCCCAAGCAGTTCCAGGATTAATTCCTGAGTGCAGAGCCAGAAGTAACCCTTAAGCATTGCCGAGTGTGACCCCCAAAAAACAAAAAACAAACAAAACAAATGGTCCCCAAAGAACTGCGGGGAGTAATCCCTGCCACAGAGCCGGGAGTAAGTTCTGAACATAAACAAATGTGGCCCAGCCTCTCTCCCCCAATAAAAAATAGAAATTTTATTAGGAAATTATTTTCTGTATATTTATTTCATTTTTTTATTAGACCTGAATTTATTTGGGGGTGGAATGAGAAATGAGTTGTCATTTAGGTTACATTCACTGGGTTATCTTAGTAGATTTTACAAATTTATTTTAGTTGTATTCAGTCTGACCATTTAAATAGTTTTTATTTTATTTTATTATATCACCAGGAGATATACAATTACAAAGCTGTTCATGATTGGGTTTCAGTCATAGTGTTCCAGCACCCATCCCTCCACCAGTGCACCCTTCCCAATGCATTAATTTTTTTTTTCTTTTTGGTCACATTCAGCGATGCTCAGGGGTTACTCCTGGCTTTGCACTCAGGAATTACTCCTGGTGGTTCTTGGGGACCACATGGAATGCCGGGATGGAACTGGGGTCAGCCGCATGCAAGGCAAATGCCCTACCAGCTGTGCTATCGCTCCAGCCCAATGCATTAATTTTCTTGATGTATATTTTACTTAATTTCATTTTCTTAATTAATTTCTTAATTGATTTAATTAATCATGATTAATTTTCTTGATTTATTTATATGTCTGTAAAAGATGATGCAGATGTGAGGATTTACTATCACTTGTTGCTAGTACTTTGAAATATTTCTAAGAATGATTGTAATCAGTGTTTGATATTTTCTTTAGAATGAAGATGGAAGGGTCAGAACAATAGCCAGCAGGTAGGGCGTTTTCCTTGCAAGGGGCTGACCCAGGTTCCATACCTGGCAACCCATATGGTCCCCAGAGCATCAGTGGGAGTAATCCCGGAGTGCAGAGCCAGGAGTAACCCCTGAGCATCACCAGATGTTACCTCCCTCAAAAAAAGAAAAAAGAAATGAAGATGATTAGTAAACCTTCTTCCACCTCCTCAAAAAACAGCATATTAAGGAAATATTCAGGGAGTAATAACTCCCATGCATACAGCTGGTAATCCTAAAGGTGTTTCATGCTTAGTTATTTTATCATTTTAAATTTTTAAAAATTTCACCATTTCTTTGTTTATTTTTTGGTTTTGGGGACTACACCCAGTGATGCTTAGAGGCTACTCCTGCCTCTGCACTCAGGAATTACTCCTGGGGTACTCGGGACCATATAGGGTGCATGGAAGGCACACTATCCACTCCACTATTGCTCTGGCCCCAAGTTATTTTAAACTCTAATGATTCATTTAAATAGTTTCAGTTAAGAGAGATTTCCAAACTCTTTTTGGGAGTGGGGACACACTCAGTGATGCTCACTCCTGGCTCTGCACTCAGGAATTGCTCCTGGTGGTGCTCAGGGAACTGCAGAGGATGACAAGGAAAGAACCTGGGTTGGCCATATGGAAGGCAAGCGCCACCCTGCCTTCTGTACTCTCTGTGCAGCACAACGCTCATATGGAAATCTAAGAGGGGTGTGTGTAGACGTGAACCACAAGCTAATTTCTAAGTGGATAGATATGTCTCTCTGTATTTTAAAATAAACTCAAGATTTAATGAAAAAATAAACATTTCAATTAGACTCCAGTTCTGTTCAAGTTGAATATTGTGTTTAAATACTGAGTTAATGTTTAGAGGCGGGGCTGTGGTTTATGATGAAGTGCACCTGTGTACATGGGACCTAGGTTAAGTCCCAGCCCTGGGGCAGACTGGAGCTCTGTCAGGTCTTCTAGGTTATATGTATGTTTGCTTTTGATCTTATAGTACCCTGTATGGTCATTCTTGTTTTCCTCAATGTATGACTAAGAAAATCCTTTGTAACTAAAGACACACCACAGAGAGGTTGAATGAAGGAGTGAATGTTGCTCACAAACACAACTGTAACTCAAAAAGTTCAAACTCAGCCAGAGAGATAGTACAGCTCAGGGTGCTGTAGAGAAGTGGTCAGGTTTATTTTCTTGGAATACAAGTATATTCATCTAATAAGCTGTTCCCCAAAAGCATTTTGTAAATGTAACTGGGAACATGTTGATGTGATTTTAATGTTTGATCTATTATGCTTATCAGCCATCTTAATTTTGTGTATCTGTCCACCCGGATATAGACTTTTCTTCCCAAATTCAGATTGACCATGTGCTTTAAGGCAGGCTCCTTAGCCACTGTACTTTCTCTATAAGCAAGTTTATATATATATATATATATATATATATATATAGAGAGAGAGAGAGAGAGAGAGAGAAAATAAGTCTATATACTTAATTTTAATTTTTTTTTGGGTGGGGGAAAGTGGGGATGAGACTCCAGGAGCTCAGGGGCCACTTTAGGCAATATTCTGCACTCTGTTGAATGGCTCAATCCTAGCATCCCCTGTTTGGGGAATGCTGGTTGGTCTGATTACGTGGTTTGGGCATGAAGGGCACAAGGACCACACTCAGCTCTGCTTAGTGGGCAGCTAGGGCTATACCTGACAGGGCTGGGGTGAGAGGTGAGGTACGCTGTGCTGGGGATTGACCTGGGGTCCTGCCCGTGGAAACCATGTGTCCCTGTTCCCTGCGCTACCTCCCAGCCCTAGAGTTTGGTTTTCATTTTTGTTTCATATGAAGTAATGGAGGAATATTATCCTAGTATTTGATCTGGTACCGATTTCCTCCTCCTAACTTCTGATTTTGACCCTATCCAAGAACAGCACTCACAGCTGGGAGAACTAGGAGAACAGTGAGTTGGAGTTATTTTAAAGTCTCCTGCTTCCCTCAGATGGACCTCTGCATTATAAATGTTTTATTGTAATTTAGCCGAACATATATGGATTGCAAGTGTATGGATTTTTTTTCACAAAGTGAACTCATGTATTTGCCCAACTTTTGCTTTTAATTGAAAAAAAAAGATTGCTGCTAAGTAGCTGTAAATGATTAAGTTTTATTCACCAGTTTTCTGAAAGGACTATTTTCATTGAAAACAAAACCATGTCTGTCAATGAAAGATTGTATTAAGCCAAATTCTCCCCCCAGTTTTGTTGAGTTATAATAGTGGCATTGTTTAAGGTACACAATGTGATGGTTTTTTTACATGCATATAATTAGTAAGCCAAGATTTAAGTATGTTTTTATCTAAATCAAATATTAAAGGACTTTCATCCAAGAATTTTATAGAATGCTTATTATGTGCCATGCATATAACAAGTCACATATTTACATGTTTTTAGTTCTTACAAGTCTGGAAGCTATTACAGTTAAAATAATTTTTTTGTGGGTGGCACAGGGGTAACTTTTAGCTCTGTACTGAGAAACTACTCTTGGTAGCACTTGGGGGCCATATGGGAGGTTGGAGGTTGAACCCAGGTCGGCTGCATGTAAGAAAAAAAAGTCCGGGGCCAGAGCGATAGACCAGCAGGTAGGGCATTTGCCTTGCACACAGCTGACCCTGGTTCTATCCCTGGCATCCCATATGGTCCCCCTAGCACCGCCAGGAGTAATTCCTGAGTAAAGAGCCAGGAAGTAACCCCTGAGCATCGCTGGGTGTGACCAAAAAAGAAAAAAAAAAGTCCTGCCTGCTGTACTGTCTCTCCTGCCCCTCAGTTTTAGTTTTTGATGAATGTGAACTGAAGACACCAGGGGTATGGAGCTGAGTGATCCTAAATTTAGTCTGGATCTGTCAGGATCCAGACCCTGGACAATTACTGTTTTCATCACCCCGTTTCCACCACAGGGTCTGTAGTATATTTGCTCTATGGTCAATATTATCAGGAGGAGTAAGGTGTTTGGTTATTGTTCTTCATATCAAAGATTAAGGAATCATTTCATTGGGGGGCTTTCAGGTAGTCTGACTGGAAGAATGGGTACAGGAATTCATAGCAAAATTGTGGTGTTCAGTTTGTAAGTTTGTTCAGTAGCCCTGAAATGAGGGGAGTGATCTATTGAAGACCCTAGGAGACATAAGATTCCTGCCCATTGTGTTACTGTCCCTCACACACACACACACACACACACACACACACACACACATATACCCTACCTCCCAGTTCCCCGCCCCTCCCCTATCCCCCCACTGTGAGACCTGGGATTGAGCCCAGGTCTCATGCATTCAAGGCATGTGCTTTGCTACTGAGCCACATTCCCAGCCCCTTCTACCTTGTTCTGAGCCAAAGAGATGGTAAAAACTGCTTGAAACTATTGTGCTTTGCACGGTCCTTTCCCTCTCACATGTGTTTTATTTTTATTATTCTTGAAATGATTTTATTGTTATTGAAATGATCTAAACAAACAAAAAACTCTGAAAATTGAATGTGAAAATTATAGCGAACATCTTATTTAATGAAAAAATGACCATCTTATTTCCGATTAATGGGCAGGTTTTACCTTCTAGTTACAGATTTTTGGACACGTATCTCACTTTGGCCAGGCAGTCTTAATCTATGTCTTGGAGTAGTTTACTCTGCTTTTTTTTTTTTTTTGGGGGTCCCACCTGGCAGTGCTCAGGGGTTACTCCTGGCTCTGCACTCAGGAATTACTCCTGGCGCTGCTCAGAGGACCATATGGGATGCCAGGGATCGAACCCGGGCTGGCTGCGTGCAAGGAGAATGCCCTACCCGCTATGCTATCGCTCTGGCCCCAGAGTAGTTCACTCTGGAATTACACATTCCTCCATCGTGTTCACAGTGAATCTTCTACTTTTCTCCCTTTAGACTATGTTGTAGTTTCCATTGGTTCTGTTTTTAAGATATACAGAAATGGGACCAGAGAGATAACGCAAAGGTCTGAACATATGCTTTGCATAGAGGAGTCATGGGGTTCAGTCCCTGATATTGTGGACCCCTGAGATGGCCATGTATGCCCTTTCTGAAAACAAACGGTTAATATACAGAGGGCTTTTTTCTACCTATAAAATGATAATTTCATGAAAATGAGCAACCATGTAAGTGAGGAGTTAAGGAATATTAGGCAAGATAAAAGCAAGATACTAAGGGAGGACAGAGAGCTCATTGCATCCTTTGCACAAGATTCCCACATTCAGTCTGGCACTCCAAATTCCCATGAGCACAGAGCCGTGAGGAGCCCAGAGCACTTCTGGTGTTACCCCCAAAACAAACAAATATGAAAAAAAAAGTGCTAAAGGAGAACCAGTTTTGAATGTTTATGGAAGGTGTGTTTGAGTTATGAACAAATGGGAAAATAGAGCAAGATGTGAGGAGATTAGATAGGAGTCTAATTCTGATAGGATTTATATTTTAATTGACAACACCATTTCCATGGTGTGATAAATTCATGTTCCTTTAGCACTCATGAGAACAACTATGAATGGAGCTAAATATAAGCAAAACCAACAATTATCTGAAGTCATTTCAGAATGTGAGATGAGAAAAGGGTGTCAGGTCTTAGAAGGGAAAGGGGCACAGGATAGACTTTCTTTTTTTTTTATTGAATCCCCCTTTCCCCAGAATAGACTTTCTGTTTTTATTGTTTCTGGGATAAAGACAAGACGCATTTAACACTGAGAGCAGCTAAAACATCAATGAAAAACAACATCCTCCTGACCTTTAAAAATCAGGGAATTTGAGACAGCTCGAAAAACTGAAAGTTTATGATAGTACTTCAGTAATTAGAGAAGGAAAGCAAGGTGATGGAAAGGTTATAATAAATGTGTGTAAACTGTGTCTATCTACTGATCTCTAAATTACACATGTACAGGAGCCCTAAATTGCACAAAACATTCCACTGAAGAACAAAAGGTCTGAGGAGAAATTTGCGCTGCAGAGCCAGAGAGACAGAAGAGAGGAGTGGGTAGAGTGCTTGGCATACACGTGGCTCGACTGGGTCAGCTGCTGGCACCCCAGATGGTCTCCCAAACCCCAGAGTCAGGAGTAAGCCTGAGCATTGGATGGTGACCCCAAAACAAAAGAAAAGAAAATTGTTTTCAAAGATGTCTCATATTTACCTGATAGGAATAAGAAGGGAAAATATGTGTATTTTTCTCTGGTACTATTAATATTTTCAGTTAAGTTACCAAGCTATTAAAAGTCAGTTTATCAACACAGTTTATTCTGCTTATAGAAATGAAAGGTTTGAAAACTTCATATTTGGTAGGTTTTTTGTTTATTTGATTTTTGGGCCACACCTGGCAATGCTTAGGGTTTATTCTGGCTCTGCACTCAAGGATCCTACTGGCAGTGCTTGGGAACCACATGAGATGCCAAGGGATGAAACCCAGCTTGGCCACGTGCAAAGCAAATGCCTACGTGCTATACTGTTGCTCCAGCCCCAGGTATTTGACAGGTTTTAACCCCAAGGAAATCTTCCTTTCTTGTATCCAGTCATCATTTATGACTTATTTTGGTTCCATTCAAAAATAAATTTGTGATTCCCAAGGCAGAGAAAGACCTTATAATATTATAACTTTATTTCTTTGAATTACTAGTGTCTCAGATTAGTACTGGCATGATTAGAGTTGAGAAAATTTAGGGAATATGACTTTGGCTCTAGTAATTCTTTTCTTTTAATTGTTAAAAAAATAGGGTGGGGATACTCAGTGGCACCCACACAGTTCTCAGGAGGCTTGGATGCTCCTGCAAGGGAGTCTGGGCCAACAGACACATTGTTAGGGCCTGGTGTAGGTGCTCGGAGGTCACGTGCGGGAGTGTTTGCCGAACTTGTGCTGTCTGGACTGCACTGCAAGCCGTGGGCCTTAACCTCTGCACGATTTCTCCGACCCCCAATCTTTTTTCTGCTAAGCACAAAAATTTATTAATCTTTAAAGGAAACGGATTTTTAAAGAAAAATATTCAGAAATCAGAGCACATCAATTCCTAAAAACGAGTTCACAGTCTTGGAGACTATGTTTACTGAAAGAGCTGGAAAGCAGCCGGAGCGACAGCACAGCGGGAAGGACGTTTGCCTTGCATGCTTCCGACCCAGGTTTGATCCCGCATCTCATATGGTCCCCTGTGCACTGCCAGGAGTGACTCCTGAGTGCAGAGCCAGGAGTGACCCTTAAGCATTGCAGGGTGTGACCCAAAAAGCAAAAAAAAAAAAAAAAAAAGCTGGAGAAAAATTAAGATGCCATGTAGCCTAAGAATTTCTGAGTTATCAGAAAATCAACTCATTTCAGAAGCAGAAGAATCCTTGGTCACTTCTTAATAAGATTTGCACAGACTTTTGAATGTTTTCTACATTTAAGGATACAGTTATACAAAACCCATTTCTAGTATAGGATGAATTCTTTATTATAGTCAATTCTAAGTGTATGACACCATACCCCAGACCAAAAATAAATCTGAATATCCCATTTTAATGATTTATACATCTCTTCGTAGGTCTCTTTACAAATTTCCATGGTACTAGTCATGTTTTCTTCAAGATGTTCCGGTATCATCTTAAAATATTGAGCAGGATCATGTAATGTGCCTCAAAGCTCTCTATCATTTCTGATTTTCATACAAATCTCTCATCTAGGCTGAGCCTAATAAGATCCAAGAGTTCTTTGATGTAGTTTGTTGCAGTAGTTTGTTGCTGTTTCCCATTCACCACAGTGTTTCCACAAAACTTAGACTTTATCAAACTGTGACTCAGAAACAAAGATTCAGACACTTGTTAGTCTTGAATGGAATTTTTTGGTCGCACTCTAGCTTCAGCACAGACCCCCAGGCACCTATCCACTCAGTGCCCATCTGTGGACAGGCTCACTCCAACCCCGTATTTGTTTGTTTGTTTGTTTATTCATTTATTTATTTCTTGGCTTTTTGGGTCACACCCAGTGACACTCAGGGGTTACTCATGGCTCTTTGTTCAGGAATTACTCCTTGTGGAGCTTGGGGGAACATATGGGATGCCCAAGATCGAACCTGGGTCAGCTGCGTGCAAGGCAAGCGCCCTACCGGCTGTGCAATAGCTCCAGCCTCTCCAACTCCCATCTTAATATTCTTTAGGGCCAGAGCAATAGCACAGCGGGCAGGGCAGTTGCCTTGCACGCACTCGGTTCGATTCCCAGGATCCCATATGGTCCCCGAACACTGCCAGGAGTAATTCCTGAGTGAAAAAGCCAGGAGTAACCTGTCAGTGTGACCAGGTGTGACCCAAAAAAGAAAGAAAAAATTAAAATTCTTTAGAACCTGGTTCTGAGCTTTGCATACATACTAGAGTCATCTGATAAGCTGTATACCTCTAGCTACTCTAATTTAACTTGATTCCATTTGAGCCCCTGACACATTCATTTCTAAAGAGGGGCCGGAGAGAGTACAGTGGGTAAGACTCTCGCCTTGCATGTACCTAACCCAGGTTCCATCCCCGTTAGTACATACGGTCCCTTGAGCCCCACCAGGAGTGATCTCTATGTGAAGAGAGAGGAACTCCGAGCACTTCTGGGTGTGGTCTCCCAACCCACTACAGTTCCCCAAAAAGAGGCAGTAACATCTTATTACTCACTGTTGGGAAGGTGGGCATTTTTATGAAGAGAGCTTGTTTTCCTGCTTCTTTTAAATAAATATTGGGAGGGAGGGTCTGGTTGAAATGATGTAGGAAAGAAATAAAGCAGATAAGATTTGATTGGTCTTCAGCATAATGTGTAATCTCAATTTAGAAACAGTAACATGTAGGGGCTGCAGTGATAGAGTAGCAGGTAGGATGATTGTCTTGCAACCAGTTGACCCAGGTTCAATACCCAGCATCCCATATGGTCCCCAAACACCACCAGGAGTAACCCCTGAGCATCGCTGGGTGTGACCCAAAAAGCAAAAAAAAAAAAAAGATGTGTTACTGTAGATATAGTAACATGTATATGTATTCATAATAGATACATAGTCTTTTTTTTTTTTTTTGCTTTTTTGGGTCACACCCGGCAGTGCTCAGGGGTTACTCCTGACTCTGCACTCAGGACTTTCCTGGCAATGCTCAGGGGAACATAAGGGATGCCGGGACTGAACCCAGGTCAGCTGCATGCAAGGACAATGCCCTCCCCACTGTACTCTCACTCCCCCAGTCATTTATTGTATATACTTATGAATATGTCTTAGGCCACATCTGGTGGCACTCCCTCCCTCTATGCTTGGGTGTTACTCTTAGTAATGCTTGGGGGACCGTGTAGTTCCAGGAGCTGAACCTGGGCCTTCTGCTTGAAAAAGCATGTAATCAACCTGTTGTCCTGTCTCTCTAGCCTGTTTTTGTCTTTATTGCCATAAGTTATAAGCATATATGTATTTATATAGAAATTATTTAGGGTAGAGGGCCAACCAGCTAGCGAATGATAGACTAAAGCACATTGAAATGGTGTTCTGATATGGAGGGATTCCATTCCCTGCTCTCTGTTTCCTGCCCCACATGAATGTTCAAATCCTAATCCCTGGTATCTCGGAATTTTGCCTTACTTGGGAATAGTATATTGTAAATGTGATTAAACTAATACCTAGTCAATCAGTTTTAAAAACGGGAGTTTATTATAAGCCCAAACTGGCATCTGGAGTTTCTGAAGTGTTTTTTTTCTTCTAGTTGTAGTTGCAGAGGGAGACTCTCCAGTCACTTGAGAGGGGTTTCTGTGATGTATAATATACACACAGATTCAAAGATTCGGACTTGGCAGTGGGCTGGAGTGCATACTTGGCATGTCGAAGGCACAGGGGCTTTTATGAGGGGAGGTGGCCATACCTGGGAGTGTTCAGGGCTTACTCCTGGCTCTATGCTTAGGGATCACTCCTGGTAGTGCTCGGTGACCATATGTGGTGCTGGGATTGAACCTGGGTCAACTGTGAGCAAGGCAAGTGCCTTACTCATTGTATGCGATCTCTCCTGCTACAGAATTTGAGGGTGGGCTAGAGAGAAGAGCGTGTCAGAGTTGGTGTTTTTAATGTATCAATTATTGGCATCTGAGAGAAATTAAAGATGAATATATTTTAATGAACATCTCCATTTCAGTGGGCTTAGGAATGGAGGAGGAAGCATCTTAGAACAAGTGGTGAGCAAAATTGGGAAGTCTTGGGGATCAAGGGAATGTGGCTGTGATCATGAGAAAGTTTATAGTAGATTCTATAGTTCTATTATAGTATATTATAGTATAGTATATACTATATCACTTGTATCACTTTTCTTCCCATTGTTCATTGATTTGTTCGAGTGGGCACCAGTAACATCTCCATATGTCCTGTCGAGTGCTAGTATAGCCCAAGGGCATCTGCTTGCTCCAGGAACACCAAGAGTCTCAAACCATTCCTTCAGGTCATGGGAATGAGTTCTTCAGTTGTTACTGGTTTTTGGCATATCAAATACTACATGGGTAACTTCCAAGGCTCTGCCGTCGGGTGGTACACTCTCAGTAGTAGGCTCTCATCTTGTGCATTTTTACAGCTGCGTGCAACAGAGAGAGATGGGCTTTACTCTTGGGTGGAGCTCTGACGAACTGTGCTATTACTCCATCCCCCTCACATCTGTCTAAGTTTTGTTCAGTAAAAATAGTCTGTTTTCTTTCTCTTGATTTGAAAGAGAGCGAGAGAGAGAGAAATATATATATAGAGAGAGAGCCAGCCATGTATAAGGCTTACTGTAATAGTGCAGGTAATGAACATAAACCCTAGATTCAATTCAAATAAAAATTTGCCACAGGGCCCGGAGCAATAGCACAGTGGGCAGGGTGTTTGCCTTGCACATGGCCCACCCGGGTTCCATCCCTAGCATCCCATATGGTCCCCGAGCACTGCCAGGAGTAATTTCTGAAGTAACTCCTGAGTGTTGTCATGTATGACCCAAAAAAAAAAAATTACCACAAACTAGCTATATGATTTAGGATAAGTTATTTTCCTTCCCTTGGCGCCTCCATTTCTCCCTCCCTCTATAAATGAGAAAATCTAGTGTATTGCTATCATAGGTTTTGTGGTGATTAAATAAGATTAATATCCATGTAAAACAATGAACAGAATGCTTGGCACCTGTAAAGAGCTAGTAGATGTTAACTTATAGCAGAAAAAAGGAAGCAGCTATGTGGCTACTCTCTGCATGCTACTTCCCATATTTCCTCCATAAAAATGCATATTATGGACTGTCGGGGTGCTCCGCCGGGGTCCCCGACAGTGCCGGGAGGCGAGTTTACTTCTACCTCCGAAGCCGGCGAGGAATGGATGAAAACTCAGGAATCCAATGCAGTTTTAAAAGGCTTTACTTATCACAGGTTCAGGCATACAAATCAGCAAAAGGAAAAGCCCGGTGCTTAGGATTCCAGGCTAGAACCCCAATCACGTGTAGGCCAAGATGGCGGCCACCACGTGTAAAGGCCCTGTAAAAGGAGAAGACAAGACTCCCAAGAAGGGTGAGCGCTCACAAAGAGAGAGCCCACAAAGAAGCGCGTGGGAGAGGAAACAGGCTAGTTTATACCCCTGCAACTCAGACCTTCCTCCCACTGTTACGGAAAGCAGGGAGGCTCAAATGCCCTTAGGTAATCCCTCCCTGCACCTCACCTAGGCCCTTTAGTATGCTAATGTTTTGAGCCAAGATCTGCCTGGAAATGCCTTTATAGGGTAGAGAAGGGGGTTTCTGAGATGGCATGTCTCTGTACCAAAGACTAATACTAATGCCAGTTAAATATTTCTCCAAGCCTTCACTAGTCTCTTCTACTTCATTGTAGTTTTATATTTTAGTTGCCTTTGAGTATATCAGGGAGCCATGCTTGTTTGCTTGGAAGCAAACAGCATTTCTCTCTGGTCTAATTACTTAGGGGTACTACGTAGCCAGGCTAATATGCTGGTAAGATCTAGCTAGTCCCACGATGATTGTGGTAGCATGGGAGAATATTTATACCAGCTAGTACAGCATACATGGTCAGATAAACTGCCACATTTAGACTACCCCCCTTATCTACGAAGTGATTTGCAGGCGGCAATTCAGAGCAGATGCAGCGGCCCTTAGGAGTCCTGCAACAATGGACCAGAGTGATAGGACAGTGGATAGTACATTTGCCTTGCATGCAGAAGATGTGGGTTCGATCCCTGGCATCCCATATGTTCCCCAAGCTCTGCCAAGAATAATTCCTGAATGCTGCACAGCCAGGAATAAGCCCTGAACATTGCTGAGTGTGGCCTCAAAGCAAAATTTTAAAAAAGTGCTTATTACCTTCTCATAATGCTATCAACTCAGACAGTTTCAGGATCCTGGGAGTGCCCTTTCAGAATCTGATGCTTTTTATCCTCTTTTGTTTTTGGTGTTTGGGCCACACCTTGTGGTATTCAGAGACTACTTCTGGCTCAGCGCTCAGTGATTGCAGCTGGTGATGCTCAGGGACCATTTGATGGTGTGAGTTGCACCTGGACCTCTCCGGTCCTTTGACTTGCCTCCCTGGCCCCATTGCTGTTCTTTGGAGGAAGTCACAACAGAGTTAGAGAAAGCTCTGGAACTCTTGGGCTTTCATTTTTATGTGTGCTCCCTTCTAAATCATTGAGCTATATATCCCTTTTCGTTATGAATCAGACTTTTCTTTCAGAGGAAACTGATTTTTTTTTCCTCTTTCAGTTTGAATTTTTTTCTTAGTAAAAAGCTTTAAAACTATTAATGTCTTCTAACCGAAATTAGAAGTGATTACTTAAAACAAATTAGGATACACAAAGACTGTATTACTGCCTGGTTACTCATAGACTGTCTCTTAGGGAACAAAGAAAGGCGTAACTGATGGCTGGTGGGGTAGCGCAGAAGCTTATGGCGATAGTGTGCAGGTGTTTCTGAAACTACTGTAGCACGACTTAGTTCCTCCAGCCGTACTACATGTCGGTAGGATAGAACAAGGAAGAGAAGAAAGTAGCAGAGTAAGTCTGCATAGTTATTGAAACTTAGAGGATTTATAAACTCAGATAATTAAATTCAGATAAAAAAGATTTGAAGATATCCTTTGTGATCTTTGGTTCCATTTGGTTGAGAACTGTTTCGATGAGTTTTCAGGTGCCTCTGTTTCTAATTTATGGATGATCTTGGATAAATTTCTTACTCCAGTTCTTTTTCTGTCTGTGATACAGATGAGTCATCTTGTTGTCATCTGGTATTTGGAGTTTAGCAGCATAAAAAATGAAACCATGTGGGAATTAACCAGTTCTGACCTAGCAGGGCTGGATGACTAGGGCTTAATGAGCTTGCACAAAAATGAGCTGGACCCACACTCATCTATTGGGCCACATGTGTCTGTGCTCAGGGCTTACTCCTGGTGGGCTCGGGGACAGGGGGTCCATATGGGCTGCCAGGCATTGAACCCAGGTTGGCTGCATGCAAGGCAGATGACCTACCTCCTATTGTTCTGGCCCACAGTTCTACTTCATCTCTGAAATAGAAACATTTTGAAATAAGGTAACTCAAATATCTTTTGAAGACATGAATTCCATTTAGCACCCATGATAAAGCTAATTAGATAATTAAGTTCTTGTTCCTGGCGCAAGCGGATGCCTTGGGCTCTACTAGCATGAGACAGGACATATGGAGATGTTACTGGGGCCCGCCCGAGCAAATCGATGATGAACGGGAAGACAGTGACAGTGATACAGTGACAATAGAAATAATATTTAACCTCAGTGTGGCATGCTGTAAAACATCAATGTTAAAAGACTGAGGCTGCTTGTTGTAATGAAACTGTTAATAGTATCATTGCCAGTTTACTCATGGGAAATAACAGTGCTTAACATGTATAGGCAGGAAATTTTATGTATTTATGATAGTACTTCAAGGTAATTTTTTCTTTAATAAACAGTATATCCAAGCTGAGAGAGAGAGAGAGAGAGAGAGAGAAAGAGTAAGAGAGAGAAAGGAAACAGTGTTGAAGGCACTTGCCTTGCATGCAAGCTTCTGCCATGTTTCCGATCACGAACCACCCTGAACACCACCACCTCTGACCGCTTCCCATAGAGCCGCTTCCCAATGTCCCTATCATTGGTCCTTGAGCACAAAGCCAGGTGTGGGCCTCCCAATTAAAAAAAAAGAACAAAACCCCCAGATATTTACATAGTTGATCTATCTTCACAGATACTTATTATTAACAAAAGGGAAAAAATAATAACTTTATAATGGAGAAACTATGAAGTTTCTTCTTAAATCAGTGATTTGGTAACTGTGCTATCTTTATATAAAACATTTATGTATTTGAGAAATCTACACTTTTTTGTATAACTGGTTGCAATTAGATATTAATTTATTTCATTATCTAAAGCTATCACACAATTTATATATCATAACCAAATATTTAACAGTTTTATATATCTTAAGTTTATTCTTATTTGACTTGTAATAAGAATTTCTGAAGTGAAAATAAAGGAAAACTTGTTTTTTAAGTATTTTATTATACCACCATGAGATATACAATTACAAAGATTTACAATTACAAAGTACATATTTGAGTTTTGGTCATACAGTGTTCCAGCACCTATCTCTTTACCAGTGCCCATCTCCCACCACCAACATCCCGGTTCCCTCCCCCATCCCCAGCCCGCCTCCATGGCAGGTTCGTTCTTTCTTTCCCTTTCTCTCTCTTTCTCTTTTCATTCCCTTCCAGACTATGGATTGCAGAACATACTTGTCATGTGTATCTTTTTGCCTGTATTTAATGCTCAGCTCTAGGTTGGTATTAGTACCCTCGACAATTTTTAGCACACTGTTCCATGAGAAATCTACACTTTAGGGTTAAAGAAATATGCCTGCCACTTTCAAACAAACTCAAGAAAAAAGATATAGAAATAATATGTAGAGAATGATGCATGATTATATATTAAAATTGAGAGAATGTATATGGATTAAGGTTGTATAAAAATTTGGGGGCTGGGTGATAGCATAGCGGGTAAGGCGTTTGCCTTGCACATGCCCGGCCCCGTTTGATCCCCGGCATCCCATGTGGTCCCCTGAGCACCGCCAGGAGTAATTCCTGAGCGAAGAGCCAGGAGTAACCCCTGAGCATTGCCATGTGTGACCCAAAAAAAGAAAAAAAAATTTTTTTGGGGGAGGGGGTCACACCCAGCGACTCTCAGGGGTTACTCCTGGCTCTTTGTTCAGGAATTGTTCCTGGTGGAGCTCGGAGGACCATATGGGATACTGGAGATTGAACCTGGGTCAGCCGCATGCAAAGCAAACATCTTACCCTCTGTGCTATCACCCTGACCCTGATTGTGTGGAAATTCTTAATGCTATTTTAGTAATGTTTCTAAGTCTGAAGTGGTTGTTTTTTTTTTCTTTTTTTTTCTTTTTTTGGGTCACACCCGGTGACACTCAGGGTTTCTCCTGGCTCTGCACTCAGGAATTACTCCTGGCGGTGCTCGGGGGGACCATATGGGATGCTGGGGATCGAACCCAGGCCGGCACAGGCCGGCTGTGTGCAAGGCAAACGCCCTACCACTGGGCTATCACTCTGGCCCTTGAAGTGTTTTTTTATAAAACCGTAAAGGTAACAGAAGTTAGGGGGAAATGTTGGTCAGTAGTACACTACCTACCTTTTGTGTAGAAAACATTGGTTTGATCACTGGCACTATAAAAATATTTATAATATATATGTATATGTTTTGTACTATGTCAAACTTAATTTTTTCCTCTCTTGTCCTTCCCAGCTTGGTGATCCAGCTGTTTTTCCTGCTGTCATTGTGGAACATGTTCCTGGTGCTGATATTCTCAATAGTTACGCAGGTCTGGCCTGTGTGGAAGAACCCAATGACATGATTACTGAGAGCTCCCTAGATGTTGCTGAAGAAGAAATCATCGATGATGATGATGACGACATTACCCTTACAGGTATGTCACCTTACAGGTGTGCTCCCAGTAGCAAATCACTTTAGCACAGTTTCATGCTAACATAGCCCCTATTTTTCTGTGGGCGAAGGGAGGACAGGGTCTGGGAGATACGCAGAAAAAGAAGACCTCCATATTAGTCTCATGTCCACACATTGAGGAAAGTATATAAAACTTTGCATGATGGACTCCAGCAGTCAATATCATGTACTTCAGTACTCAGTGCCATTAGCCACGCAAAGAAAAGTGAGAATAATTACATTTAAAAAGAAGTTATGTGCCACAGAAGAAATGGTGACTAGATAGAGCCAGAGCCAGACTAGATAGAGATAGCGCCAGACTAGATAGAGTACAGCGATTAGGGCATTTGCCTGCACACGGCCAACCTAGGTGGATCCCTGACATCCCAAGATATATATCTTGGGATGTAAAGCAGTTACAATAAACAACAAAAACAACAACAGAATAAGCAACCCCGTTACAAAATGGGGGGGGGCGCTGAACAGACATTTCCTCAGAGACAACATACAGGTGAGCAATGAAAAAGCTCTGTTCATCACCAGAGAAATATTAAAACTGAGAACTGGTCGTCAGTAGGACGCTTACCATGGGGCGTGGAGTAGGGACTAGGATAGGGGACGCTTGGACAGTGGTGGAGGGAAGTGGGCACTCAGGTGGAGGGTGTGTGCTGGGGTTTTTTATACAATAAAGCCTTCCACTAGCACTGTTGCAAACCATGGTGCCTGAAATAAAATGAAATGCGGAAAAGAGATACCAGTTTACACCAGTGAGACTGTTAGAGACGAGGCTGGAAAAGCAGCCCTCGATCACTGTTGGTAGGAATGTCATCTGGTTCGGCTTCTAGAAATAATACAGAAACTTTTTTTGAAAATTAAGAATTGTGCTTCCAAATGACAATTTCTTCTTCTTGGCATATACCCAAGAGTGAAAAAAAAATGGTTATTTCAAAAAATTTTGTTCACTCCCTGTATTCATTGTAGCACTGTTCACAATTGTTAAGATTTTGAGCCAGAGAGATAGTGCAGTGGCCAGAGCACTTGTCACACACCCTGATGACCTGGGTTTGATACCTGGCGCCACATATTGCCCCTCCAGTATGTGCCCGGGTGTGATCGGTGAGCACAGGTTCAGAAGTAAGCTCTAAGCACTGCCAGGTGCCCCCACCCAATTTTTTTAAAATTGTCAAGGAGCAACTCAAGTATGTAAAGAACAGACCAGTGGATTAGAAATCATGGTATACAACATAGATAATGAAGTATTGCTAAGTGTAACAAAAAACAAATCTTTTTTTTCTTTTTGGGTCATACCTGGTGAGGGTCAGAGGTTACTTCTGGCTCTGTACTCAGGAATTACTCCTGGCGGTGCTTGGGGAATCATATGGTATGCTGGGATTGAACCTGGGTTGGCGCATGCAAGGCAACTGACTCCCCAATGCCTCCCCACTGTACTATCCCTCCAGCACCAAATCTTTCATTTTTCAATCTGTCCTGCCATACAGTGCCTTTTGATTGTTGAATTTAGGCCATTGATATGAGGTTATTGAGATGAAATAATTTATTGCCATCATTCTGTGTAAATCATGAGTGTGGAGGTTGTCTTGCCTTTTATTTTATTTTATTTTATTTTATTTTATTTTTTTTTGCTTTTTTGGGTCACACCCAGAAATGCTCAGAGGTTTCTCCTGGCTCTGCACTCAGGAATTACTCCTGGTGGTGCTCAGGGGACCATATGGGATGCCGGGGATCGAACCCGGGCTGGCACCGGCTGGCCGCGTGCAAGGCAATGCCCTACCCGCTGGGCTATTGCTCCGGACCCTGTCTTGCCTTTTAAATAAATCCTTTTAGTGCTGATACCAACCTAGAACTGAGCAATAATACAGGCAAAAAGATACACAGGACAACCTCTTAATGTATGTATTGTAATCCACAATGTGGAAGGGAAAGAAAAGAGAAAGAGAGAAAGAGAAAGAATTTAAGAACCTGCCACAGAGGCAGGCTGGAGGAGGGGGAAGGAATTGGGGACATTGGTGGTGGGAAATGGGCACTGGTGGAGGGATGGGTGCTGGAACATTGTATGACCGAAACCCCAAATATGAACATCTTATGAACATCTTTGTAACTGTATGTCTCATGGTGGTATGATAAAATATTTTAAAAAAATAAATAAGTCCTTTTTAGTGCTTCTTGCAAAGCTGATTTCAGGGTTGTGAACTTCTTAAACTTAAGTTTTATCCATGAAGTTTTCTGCCATTCCTTTGAATAATATACCACATACCTGCACAGGATATTCTTTTTAAAATTTATTTAGCCTATTTGCTATGTCCCAACATTTCCTTTGGGCCTGTGAATTTCCATTGTTACTCTTATGAGTCTTAATGGGAGACTCTTTATATATAAGTTCCTACTTTGTTCCTGCTCTTCTCAGGATTCTGTCCCTATCATTGGCTTTGTCATTTTAATTACAGTGTTTTGCAGTTTTCTTATTTGGGTTTATTTTAACTGGAACTCTTTGAACATCTTGTATCTGGATGTGTGACTCAATCTTCAACTCCAGGAAAATCTCAGAAATGATTTCTATGAACAATAGTTCTTCCATCTTGCCTTCCAATTCCTTAGGGACACCTGTGAGTTTTATATTGTTCCTGTCAAACCCTTTCCGTAATTCTGACACAGTGTTCATTTCTTTTTCAGACATTTTCCCATCTTCTGTTACTTACTGATGATTTCTTACACCTTTGAGCTCACTGATGGTTTCTCATCTTCTCTCACTCTGCTGTGAGGCCTTCCAATGATATTTTTATTCACCTACCATACTTTTCAGGTGTCATTCCTATTGCTATTTTCTCATGTCCTCTCTTGTAATTCTTTCTTTATTGAAGGTCTGCATGTTTTTTTTCTCATTTCATTAAACAACTTCCTCTGAAGTTCTTATTGAGAGACTGTAGAGCTGGTGGATTCTCAGGGATCTTACCAGAATGTCATCTTCTGGTGAACTCCATGCCTTCATTAGATTGATTGAGCACTGACGTCTATGGGTGAGGGCTCAGTTTTGTGTAAACTGGGAGTGAGATTTGGATTTAGCAATCTAAGGCTCATCTTGCCAGTTCTGCCTGGATCCTGAGCTGCTGTGTTTATGTTGAGCCCAGCAGCTTCGAGCTTCTCTAGCAGGAATCTGCTTTCTTCTTTTATATAAAGTTCCCAGTGACTCACCCAGGTCCTTTGGCTGCAGGTCTTGGGTTTGGGCTGTAGGCCCTCCGGTATTCACAGTTCTGCGATCCCCACCCCACTCTGACTCAGCTTATTCTGTAACTAAATAGATAAATCCCCCAGGGTGGAGGTGTGGGGTGAGAACACTATATTTGTCTTTGTTGGGGTCTTCGTTGGGTGCTACAAAGGGCCAGAAGTCTCTGCCAGAAGTGCCGGTGGAAAGGTGCATCCCACTCTTCTGTCTGGGAGCCTGTTGGTAAAGGTACGTCCCACTCCTCTGTCTCGGAGCCCGTTGGCCGCTGGACCAGCTGCCCACCCAGGCGCTGTGCAGCTGGAGACCTAGAGCACAGTGCATCGACAGCCGACAGATTCCACTGTATGCACAGTCCTCCTTAGTCAGCCTCAGCGCTCTGCTCTCTTCTGGTTACAGCATCCAGCAATTTGGGAACCCTCGGGTAGATTGCCGCCACACTTTCTCTACTGGACCACTCAGAGTCCTTGGGTTATTTCTGTTTTGTTGCATTCTCTACCCTCTGAAATTCACAGGACACCCTTTTCTGCCATCTTGGCCCCATCTCTGCTCAGTTATGTGTTATTTTGTTCTCTATTTTATAATAAGTTCATTTACTTTCATTTATCATCATCTTGACACTTTGGAGGAAATTGTTCAGACATTATAGAGTTATTCAATTTTACATGTGTGTTTTCTCATATTTGGACTGAGATCAAGTGTTTTATCAAGAAGACCACCAAAGGGCTGAACAAGATAGCTCATTGGGCTGAAGCACTTGCTTTTCATGTAGAAGAGTGAGTTTGATCCCTGGTGAAATTCGGAAACAACCCCGTGCACCAAACAGGGCCAGCCCCTAAGCGCTATTGGGTGGTCCTTAAACAACTAAAATTACAGTAATGGCCTTGTCACCTTTTAGTAAATCGTAATGTGCATTTTTAAAGATTTTTGTTAAATTTAAATTAGAATGAACTGTTTTTGTTCATGAACCTTCTTTTGTTGTTGTTCTGAACAACCTAAAGAGGTTAATCAGGGATTTCTACCTCTTTTGTGTAATTAGTATTGTTTGTTTGGCGCTGGAGCCATACCAGCTCTGTTCAGGTAAGGGTACACCGTGTGTGGTGCTGGGACTTGATCCCAGGTCAGCCATGTGTAAGGCAAGTGCTGTCCTTGCTGTCCTGTCTTTGTGGCCCCACGGGTGAGGTTTTTCCTGTTGCATTCTAATGTAACTCACTCAACCCTTGGATATGGCTACACCCAGGACGAGCCAGGATCGTCCCTCAAGGTACTTTCATGGTTTTGGTCATTAGGGAAGAAATAAACTAGGAAAGCAGATCTGGGATCTTAAAGAGAAGGAATTGCTTCTACCTTTCAGTGCTTTACGTTCTTGGTCTTCAACTTGAAGAAGGGCAAACACAGGTTCCTTTCTTTCAGAAAAATAGAAGTGACATTGAATGGGTACAGAGAGCGAGCTTTGTCTTGAAAGCTTGGAACCACCCCTAGGTTTGCTAGTTGCGTTTTTTTCCCCTGCCTCTTTCTTATCTTCCACCCCCAGCCATTGTCTTCTCTTCCATCCAGTGTCATGAAAAAGAAAAATAGTCCTTAATCTAGAGTGGGGAGGGAGAACACAGCACTTGAGAAACAGAAGGGCAAAAGAGATAGTACTGTTTATATGTTTTGGATTGCTCACAAGGTTTTATTTGGAAAAGATTGCTGTTAAAAATAATTTTTAATAGGGCGGGAGTGATAGGACAGCAGGTAAGGTGTTTTTCTTGCACAGGCGGACCCAGATTCAATCCCTAACATCCCATATGGTCCCCGAGCTCTGAGAGGAGTAATTCCTGAGTGCAGAGCCAGGAGTAACCTCTGCGCACCACTGGGTGTGGTCCAAACAACAATTTTTTAAAAATCATTTGAATGTGAACTCTTATCTATGTGAATATTCTCTATTGCCGGTCTGTGAGGATGAAAGTGAAAACGGCTAGCAATGGAACTGAAGTGGTAGAGCCACGTGCCTGACATGTGCTAGGCCTTAGGTCTCATCTACAGTCCTGAGAACCACAGTGAATGGCCATGGTGCCCACCCCACAGCACTGCTGAGTGTCATCCCTACAACCAGAAAAGAGAAGTGAATACTTTGTTTATGTTTTGTGATGGGGGCGGGGGTTGGCCTGGAGGGGCCTCCCAAGCTGTATTCAGCCAGTCAGAAGGTTCACTGCTAGGGCCAGAGGCTGCCGTACTCCGGCGCCATCCCTTGCAGTGCTAGGTGGCAGGTTGACAGCAGAGCTCCAGGGCTCCACCCAGCAGTGCTGGCGAGGCCACAAGGCGGAGATCAAAGCCAGATTCCCAATCTAAACCACCTGGCCCGCAAAGTGAAATAATTACAGGAGACGGTAGAAATTGCATTTTACAGACGTGATAACTATGTCTATTAGTAAAAACTTCTTTCTCAGGCAGTGTTTGTTTTTTGTCCCTTGTGCCACGCTAATGCTGTGTGTTTTTATAAGGTCAGACATACATTACAGTAATAAATAGAAATTCAGTATCTTTAATGAATTGTTCCCTAGTTTAGAAAGGGATTTTAAACCACTTGTCTGATCATAGCAACTCTGTTACAAAAAGCCTTTAAAATTTTGAACTATAAATAATAGTCATTCAATTTATTATTAAAATAAATAAATCTTTCATAAGACTTGTACAAAACCCTTGTCATCCATTTAACGAAGAGCCGGCATTTTTCTTTTAAAACTTAGAGATCCTTTTTTTATCTTGTTTCATGTCATACCCACCAATTTATTTTCTATTGCCTTAAACTCAAAACTGAATGGAATAAATAGATTATACAAAGCAGATCATTGATATTAAATGTGGTTAACTTGCCTCACATTTTTGAAATTCAAAAACTGTAGACCAGAGAGATAGATCAGATGGTAGAACACATGCCTAGCTCGTGAGAGAACCCTGAGCTCTGTCCTGGCAGTATATGATCCTGGGGCTCCTGAGTGCATGATCCCTAGATACTACTGTGGGATGGATTCCAGTGTTATATTTTGGCTTGTCATTTGAGCTTCACCCAGTGGTGCTTAGGGTGCCATTCATAGCATGGTACTTTGGGAAGGGAGTGCTCTGGGGATGATGAAGTATCTGGAACTGAACCTGGGGCTCTGGCATGCAAAGCATGTGCTCCAGCCCTTAGAGCTGTCTCCTGGGCCCAATTCCAGTGTATCAGAAAAGCAGGGGATGGACCAGTATGGATAGTCAACTACTTTTCATTCAGAGCAAAATGGCATTTAAGATCTAAATGTGTGTTGGCTTATATTTAAGAATCAGAAAGATACATCAAAATGAGGATAGGTAGTTGCTTAAAGAAGGGAATACAAACGGAAGGTAGCGCTCATCTAATGTACTTTGTGGGTTTTTTTTTGCTTTTGTTTAAATAATTATGAAACAGAACTGAATTTTTACATGAGTAGTTTCTCTTTATAGTGGTAACACATCAATAAATGATAAAGGAATGGAAGTGAAATAGCAGCACCTTAATATGTTTATGTATTGAATATCAACAGTTGATAAAATCACAAAAAGAGAATATCAAAGTTTTTTTGATGGAAGATGGTATCTTCACATATGAAAAATAGCCTTCTTCAAAGAAATTTAACCAGAATTTAACTGAGCCTTCAGGACTGGCTATGAATTTAGAGGAGAAAGAGAAAAAGATGATGCACTACACAATGGAATACAATTAGCAAGTTCCAGACTTTGGATTTTGCATGGCACGCAGCCTAATTATTTATTTGCAGAGAAGAACAGATGAGGGTGATGGTGAAATGGGGGCGGGGAACAAATTAAACCTATCAGCCAGGGTCTGGAGAGACAGCATAGGAAGAAAGGCTCTTGCCTTCCGTGCAGCTGAGCACAGCTGGATGTGGCTCCTAACACTCCCACAGCAAAAAAAAAAAAAAAAAAAAAAGGCAGTATAAAACTTATCAGTTGGTTGCAATGAGAGGAACATATTCAGGTCCTGATTTAAAAAAAAAATCTTACTGAATCAGCGTGTGATAAACCATGACAAAGCTGTTCACGATTGGGTTTCTGTCATACAATGTTCCAACACCATCCCTCCACCTGTGTACATTTCCCAACACCAGCGTGCCTTCTTTCCCCCCCCCACCCCCCACAACCTGCCTTTACGGCCGGCAATTTTCTTCTCTCAAACTAAAAACTATGAACTCCTCCACCCATTCCACCTACACACATCATTTATTATATTTGAAACTGACAGTACTATTAAACTTTGAAGTGTTGAGGCTGCCAGTCCACGAACTATAGATCTGCCACAGTTTAGTAGCCCGGCAGTTTGAATAGGTTCAGTTGTGGAGCTGAGTCATTTCTGAGTTGGAGGGTGTTGGATATGACTGTGGGCTGATATGCCTTCTGGCAAAAGAGGAATCTGCCCATCCTCATTCAGAAAAGGCCACAGAGGTCTCAGCCTGGACCCGCCTACCTGGGAGGATTTGGCAGTCTCATGTTCTCTTGGAATTGTGACCTGGGACATTTCTCATAGGCAGGATGGCAGGTGTTCACCACAGCTGCTGAGTTTTTGAGCTCTCACGGGAGAGGCGAGAGGGTGGTGGGTATACATTGGACCAGAGAGTGGAATACATACATGCTTTGCTTGCTGGAAGGCTGGGTTTGATTCCTGCCACTGCATGGCTCCCTGAGCATGCTGAGTATGGTTTTCAAGTCAAAGAAAAGTAATAATAAAATAAATTGAAAAGTATGTATATAAGCTAAATATTAAGGGATGAACTATGGTTCAAATGACCAGAATGTGTGTTTCAGAGCAATATCTACCTTGTAACTAATCCTGTTTTCCTTTTAATATAGTTGAAGCTTCTTGTCAAAATGGGGATGAGACCATTGAAACTATCGAGGCTGCTGAAGCTCTCCTCAATATGGACTCCCCTGGCCCCATGCTAGACGAGAACGGCTAAGTGAGTGTCTGATTAATGATTGTTGATGATTATTGCCTTGAAAATTCAGTGTTGCCTTCTTTTTCTATTAGATGATATATATCAAGAGACCCTGGGAGAGGCCAAAGAGATAGTAAAGTGGGTAAGGTGCTTGCCTTGCATGTGGCTGACCTGGGTTTGATCCCCCACACCATATATGGATCCCTGAGCATTGCCAAGTGTGCCCCAAAGCCAAAATAAATAGAGAGAGACCATGGAGATGGAGATACAGTACAGGAGGGAAGGCTCTTGCTTTGCATGTGACTGATTCTGTTTGCAAATCCCTGGACACCACCAGGAGTGATGACAGAGTACAGAACCAAGACACTCCATGAGTACAGCCCTGGTACTCATATCCCCCTTCATAAATGCATTTATAGTAGTAGTTGATGTAGTAGTAGTAGACAAGAGTTTATAGTAGTAGTAGACAAGAGTTTTATGAAAATTGAGGAGGCCTTCAGAAATAATTAAAAAAAGTAATTTAGTTGTCAAATAGGCAGTTATTCAGTTTTTCTGCTATAAGCCTCACTTTTAAGGCATTTGTAGCCTACTCTATCAGAATTTAATGATTTCTAGATAATCATGAGTGAATAGGCAAAAATCTATTGAAAATTTTGTAGCACTTCATAGCATAAAATTTATTATGATGTTGTTTATTTGCTTTTATTTTAATTTTGCTGGAGAATTTTCTAGACCTCATATAGTCTAAACGTGTCCTCTTTCACTGAGCTATATCCCTGTCCATATTGTTTGTTTTTAAAATTTTTAGTACCCTCACTACGTGTGTGTGTATGTGTGGTGCTGGGTATCAAGGCAGGGCTTCATCCGTGCAAGCATCCTCTACTGCTAAACTACACCCAGCCCTCTTGTCCTGCTTGTGTCTGGTTTATATGTTTGTTTTTGACCCGGTGGTGCTCAGGTACTACCCGAGGCTCTGTGATCAGGGATTATTCCCAGAGGTGCTCAGAGGACCTTCAGTGCCTTGGATTGAACCTGTGCAAAGTATAGCCTTCGTTCCATTAAACCATCTCTCTGGCCCTTGTTTTGCTTTAGAAATCTATGTTGTTAGGACGGAAGCTAATAGTACAGTGAGTAGAGTGCACGTGGCCAACCCAGGTTCAATCCCTGGCAGCACATATGTTGCCCGGTGTCCTGCCAGGAATGATTCATGAGCTCAGAGCCAGGAATTAGAAAAAAAGGGGGCCAGAGAAATAGCACAGCGGGGAGGTCATTTGCCTTGCACACGGCCGACCTGGGTTCAATCCCGGTATCCCATATGGTCCCCGAGCACTTCCAGAAGTAATTCCTGAGCAAAAGTCAGGAGGAACCTTTTGAGTCACACCCAGCAATGCTGGGTGTGACTCCAAAAAGGGGGAAAAAAAAAAAAAAAAAGAAAGAGTGGATAGGGCCTTGCCTTGCACACAGCCAGTCTTGGTTTGATCCCTAGTTCCCCATACGGTTCTCTGATCCTCACCAGGAATGATTCCTGAGCCAGGAAGATTCCCTGAGCACTGCCTGGTATGGCAAAAAAAGAAAAAAAGAGAGAGAAAAGAAAATAGTCAAACTCAGACTTATACTAAACCAATTAGAAGTGTTATTTGCAGTATATTTCAGTCATGAGTGAGACAATAATGTGATGTACAAGTGAACAGATTCTTTCTCAAGCATACAACAATTTTAAAGGAAATATTTAGTGTAAATAACTAAGAAAGTCATGGAGTGGAAGCAACATGACCTGGACATAGAAAATATACTAACTTAGAATGTCAGAGATAGGCTTTCTCAAGGGAGGGTTTAGAGTGGGCTATAAATGACAATAAACTTTTTTTTTTATAAGTGAGGAATCTAGAAAGGATATTTAGGATACAGAACATGGAATTGAGCCAAAGACCACAGGCCAGTGAGAAGAAAAATTGAGATTAAAAATATGCTGCAGTGGCGGGGCCAGAGAGATAGTGAGTTTAAGGGATTAAGGCACTCACCCCTGCATGCTTCTGACATAGTGTGGCCAGTTCATTCCCTGGCACACAGTCTCCTGAATACTGTCAGGAGTGACCCATAGCACAAATCCAGGAATAACCCCTAAATACTATCAGGAATAGCCCAATACTCCTCTCTCCTCCAGTGATAAGTATAAGATCTATTTTTGTTTATTTGTTTGTTTTGGGGGCCATACTTGCAGACATTCTCTAGGGTTCGTACCTTCTGGGTTTGTGCTCAGGGATCACTTTTGGGCAGGAGTCAGGGAATTATTTGGGGTAGGTAGCTGGGAATTGAGCCAGTGTTGGCCATATGCAAGATAGGCACCTGCTGTACCATCTTCACAGTTTTCTATAGCGTAAGATTCTTGATGGGTAGGTACATCAGGCACAGCGTTTGCCTTGCACGTGGCCAACCCAGGTTCAATCCCCAGCACCTCAGATGGTCTCCTGAGCACCACCAGGTGTAATTCCTGAGTGCAGAACCAGGAGTAACCCCTGAGCATCGCCAGGTGTGACCCATAAAAAGACCAACCCCCAAAATATGCAGAAACTAGATTTCATTTCTACTTTATATAGAAACAGGAAATTATTTTATGAAATGTTGATCTATAAAACAAAGTTGATTATAATTAGTTGAATTTTATTTCCATTAGATAATAATTTATTTAGTTCATCTGAAGATGACATTGTTGTTGCCCCCATCACCCATGTATCCGTCACATTAGATGGGATTCCTGAAGTCATGGAAACGCAGCAGGTTCAAGAAACTTATGCACACTCCCGGGAGCCTCATCACCAGAACAGCCTAAGAGGAAGAAAGGTGGGTGGTGAATTTCTATAGGGTAAACAGTCAAATCTTGGTGTATAATTTTAAACATGATTTTATTCAAGGATATTTCTATTCTAGCTAAAACTTAGCATGAAAGAAAAGAGGGCACAAAAAATTAAGAGTTTTTTGTACTTAATTCATTAAAATTATTATTTTATAATTTTAAATATTTGGTTTATCTTATAGTAAAAGAATTTTCTAATTTCCTAAGTCTTGGTCCTTATCTAAGCCCCTTTTATTCAAGCTAAAAGTTTAAGATTGGGGCCGGAGCGATAGCCCAGCGGGTAGGGCGTTTGCCTTGCACGCGCCGCCCATGCTGGCCCGGTTCGATCCTCGGCATCCCATATGGTCCCCCGAGCATCGCCAGGAGTGACTCCTTAGTGCAGAGCCAGGGAGAAACCCCTGAGCATTGCTGGGTGTGGCCCAAAAAAGCAAAAAAAAAAAAAAAAGTTTAAGATTAAGGTATATCTGCTTCCTTCCTGGAATATAGTTTGAAAGCTATAGCTTCAATCTAAGTTTCAATCTAAGTAGGGAAGATGCAATGAGTTGGGTTTTCAGGTAAGTAATTTAAGAAGAAAGTATAGACTGTGTTAAAGGACTGTGTTAAAGGCCCCAAGTTTTGTGTCACACATGTGTCACACCCTTTTCATTCCATGTTTTTCCATGTGTGGTTCGACTTGTTTATTTATTTAAAAAAATTTTTTTCTTGCCTTTTGGGTCACACCTGGCAATGCTCAGTGGTTACTCCTGGCTCTTTACTCAGGAATTACTCCTGATGGTGCTCCAGGGACCATATGGAATGTCGGAGATCGAACCCAGGTCGGCTGCATGCAAGGCAAATGCCCTACCCGCTGTACTATCGCTCTGGTCCCATGGGTTATTGCTTATTTGGGGAGTAAATGCTTAGTCATAATCTAGTGAACCCTAGTACATTAATCAGAGACCGTATCATGGAATTAAGACCCTTGAAAGACTGTACCCCTATGAGTAAAGCAGTTCACCCGCTGGCACAGGCAGGTGTCAAGAAAACTTGTATTTCTCACCTGAAGTTTATGTGTGGAAATAATCTTCCTTTTAGAAGCTTAGACTTGTCTTCACCTGGATTTACAACTGGGTTTTAGATATGCACTGGTTTTAGGGATTCCTAGTCAAATAATTAGCATAAAAATGATCCCAGGGGCTGGGGAGACATTTCAAAAGGCATATGCTCTGCTTGCTAGAGCCCCAGGTTTGATGCTTGGCCCTACGTGGTTCCCTGAGCACCACTGGGAGTAACCCCAAGTACTTCTGGGTGTGGCTCAAAAATAGATATATATGCATTGTGTAATGTATATGATGTATGTAGCACACTCACATGTATAAATATAAGTAGCCCCATGGGCTGGCAAGGTAGCACAAGAAATAGTGTACCTGCCAATCATGTGCAAAGTTCTGAATTTAATCCCTGGCATTGCAGAACCCTCAAAGCACTGCTGGTTGTAGTCCTGGAGTCTCCCGATATCATAGGGAGCCCTCAAGCATCACTCAAGGTGACCACTATAGAAAAATATGTTTAATTGACCCCAAGACGGGAACACCTTTGGGATACAGGCAAAAGTTCTTATAAAATTGCTTAGTTGGACAAAGCAATGGTTTGGCGCTTGCCTTGGTTAGTAGATCTGGGTTCAGTCTCCGTCATCCCACATGTCCCCTGAGTGCAGAACCAAGAATAATTCCTAACCAGCCTCGGGTGTGTTTCCTCCTTCACCCCCGAAAAATCGCTTGGTAAAACCATACATTAAATCTAGGCTACACTGGAGTTCCTTAAATAAAGACCATTAAAGGTGAACTACATACATTTCCTTATAACAGATTACGCAAAGAAGGTCAGTGTCTGAACGAAAAGCAGCAGGCATAGAAAATCCCGGAGTTATGGTCTGGAGAGGTAGTACAGCCGGTAGGGCACTTGCCTTGCACATGGGCGACCCAGATTTGATCTCTGGTTATTCCATATGGTCCTGAATACCACCAGGAGTGATTCCTAATTGCAGAGCCAGGAGTAACCCCTGATCATCACTGGGTGTGCCTCCTCCACCCTCTACCCAGTAAACTCAAATACAACAAAAAGAATATACAGTCTAGGGCTGGAGAGATAGAACAGTGGGTAGAACGCTTGCCTTGCACATTTCTGACGTAGGTTTGATTCCTATCACCCACACGCGGACCCACTAAGAGTGACCCCTGAGCACACAGGAGTAAGCCCTGAGTATTGCTGAGTGCAGCCTCCCTCCCCCACCAACCCAGACAATAAATAAATATGCAATCTGGCTCAAGAATAGGACTATTAGCAAAGACCAAGTGGTACTTCCTCTTTTTAGTCAAGACAGAAAAACAGAACTTGGTAACAATTTTTGTGTATGTCACTTAAAACACAATCAAAATAAGCAGAAAATTTTAAGTGGGAATATATTAAATAAAGAATCTCTGGGGAGAGCAAAAGACATAAAAAAAGAAAAAAAGTGACGTGCATGATGGAAGAAATTGACTTCAAAATATTTATCTGATGTATAAATATAAAAAAATTAAGATTAAATGTAATGCTATAGTAGCAAAAATTCAAGCAAGCAAATTAAAAAATACACAGAGCATCTGAATAGAGATTTTCCCAAAGAGAACATCCAAAGGGCCACAGGTGTATGAAATAATGAGTTACCTTATTCACCTTAAAGAACAGAGTGAGATATCACTTATATCTGTTATAATGGCTCTCAACAAAAAAGAGTAAGATAACTGATAGCAAGAATGTAGAGAAAAGAGAATGCTATGTCCTGTAAGTGGAACTTTAAATTTATTACTTATTCCCACTTTGGAAAAAAAGTATGGAGATTCCTGAAGAAGTTAAAAATCTGTCCAGCAACCACACTTCCACATACATATCCAAAAGAAACGAAATCAAGATCTGAGAGATCTGTAGTCCCATGTATATTGCAGCATTATTGCCAGTAGTCAAGATATGGAAACAGCCTAAATTTCTGTATAATGGCCAAATGAATAAAAAAAGATTCTGTCTCTCTCTCTCTCTCTCTCACACACACACACACACACACACACATCTCTCTCTCTCTCTCTCTCACACACACACACGTCTATTTCTGTTAGCTGTGAGAATGAAGAGAATTCTACCAGTTGTGACAATGTGGATTGACCTTGAGAGCATTTATGCTGAGTGAAACACGCCAAAGACAGATACATTAAGCTGCCACTTATATGTAAAATCTGAAACAGCAAAACTGCGAGAAAGGGAATATATAATAGAGGCTGCCAGAGCATAGCAAGTTGAAAAAGATACAGGAAAATGTCATTCTAGGGTATAACTTTCAGTTCTAAAGATAATTTCAAGGAAATCCAATGTACAATGTGGGGACTATGGTTAAACAGTATAAGGTACTTGTAATTTTCTAAGACAATAAATCTTACATGTTATCACTATGAAACAAAAATGATTAGGGCCAGGAAAATAGCTCAGTGAGTCAGTGCATGCTTTGTGGGGATGAGGACCTTGATTCCGTCCCTAACCCCCCAGTCCTAGACCAACCCTCCCAAACTGATCGTTTGGTCAGGTGATGACTGTATTAACTAACCCTATTAGATAGTAATCGTTCTATATAATGTATATGTATGTATGTGTAGGTATAAATATATGTGTATTATTTTCTATATGTACATACATATAAGCATTGACATTAAATTTGCACAGTGCTACATACCAAATATCTCAATAAAGATAAGATTTTTTTGGTTTTGTTTTGGGGCCAAACCCAGCAATATTCAGGGTTTACTTCCTGGGAATATACTCTGATAGCCTCAAAACAGTGCAAAAAAAGGCGTCTGCATTTTCGTGTTCATTGCAGCACAATTCACAGCCCAAATCTGGAAACAACCCAAGTGCCCAAGAACATGGAAGCTGTGATACATCTTCACAATAGAATACTCTGCGTGTTAGGAAAAAGGAATTCATGAACTTTGCTGATACGTGGATGGACTGTGCTGAGTGAAACAGTCAGAGGGGCAGGCATAGAATGATCTCATTCATTTGTGAGACGTAAAAGAACACAGTAGGAAAATAATCTCCAACCACAGTAGAAACAAAGTCCAGGAGGACTGATCCTTTGTAAAAAGCTCCCCACAATGTGGGAGGGTGGTTGGGTCAGAACAGGGACTGTTACAATATAAGGAATAATTGGAAATCAGTGCTGGAAGGATGGTACAAGGGTTAAGGTGCTTGCCTTGCATGTAGCTGACCCCTGTTTGATCCCCAGCACCATATGGTCCATTGAACACCACAAGGGGTCACTTCTGAGCACAGAGTTTGGAGTAGTGCCTGACCACCTCCAGGCATAGACAAAAACAATAGCAACGAAATATTAGAAATTAGAGCTGGGGTATGAGTCAGTCTCTGGCACCACATATACAAAATTGGAAATCAGTTTACAGAGTTGATAAACTACTGATTAGATAGACAAAAAGGTGGTATATCCATATAATGAAATAGCACTCAGCAGTAAAGTGTAATATACTGTTGATGCAAAATTGGATGGATCTCGACATAATCATATTAATAATGTGTTTCTTTATAAAATTGTAAAAGCTATGAACTAATGTATAATGACAAAATGAATAGTTTGTTACCTGTGTATTCATCAGGGCAAAGAATTGTGTGATATAAGGGTTATGTATGAGTGGAAAGTATTTCTAGGGGTGTGTATATAGTGGAAGTTTCACATATGCTAAAATTTACTAAATTGTAATCAAACATACAATTATTATGTGTCAGTTATATCTTGAGCTATTTCATAGGCGTACGTCACACTAGGTAGTGCTTAGAGAATTCTCCTGGCTCAGTGCTCAGGGATCACTCCTGGCATTGCACAGGGACCATAAATGGTGCTGAGCATTAGCTGTGAGTCAGCTGCATTTCAGGAAGGCCCTGCCTTGACTCATGTCCTATCTCTATGGTCCCAAGAGCGATCTTTTTTTACTCTCTTCACTATGACTTTTATTCACCCAAATAACTTTAGAAATGTTTTCTTACTCTGTCTAGGAATGGGTTATTAACTAGGTTAATATTCTGTATTATATATTTTTTTGCTTTTTGGGGTCACACCCAGCAATGCTCAGGGGTTACCCTAGCTCTGCATTCAGGAATTACTCCTGGCGGTGCTCGGGGGACCATATGGGATGCTGGGGATTGAACCCAGGCCGGCACAGGCCGGCCGCATGCAAGGCAAACGCCTACTTGCTGGGCTATCGCTCTGGCCCCTTGTATTATATTTTTTTAATTTAATATTTTATTATACCACCATAGACATACAATTACAAATATTTTTATATTTGGGTTACGTCTTACAGTGTTCCAGCACCCCTCCCTCCACCAGTGCCCATTTCCCACCACCAAGGTCCCCGATTCCCTCTCCTCCCCTAGCCTGCCTCTATGGCTGGTTTATTATCTCTTTCTCTTTCTCTATATCTCTTTCTTCTCTTACACATTGTGGATTGCAATACATACATTTAGAGGTCATCATGTATATCTTACTGCCTGTATTTAATGCTCAGTTTCAGGTTGGTATTATTAGCACTTCGACAATTATTAGCACTCTATTCCCTTCTCTGTCTTACCTAACCTCTGACTCCCACACATATTCTATATTATATTAACACTGAATTAACCCTTCTAATAGAGAAAGTGAGCCTCTAGAATGTATGAGCACTAATTGGGTATGAAGTACTAACTGCAATCATCTTTTATTTTTAATCTTTAGTAGTCCTTACTTTGAGAGTGGCAGTCTGTTGAGCCACCATGATTTTCTCAACCTATAGTACAGGCAAACTGCCACTGAACTATGATTTTGGTTACATGGCAAAAATAGATCATAGGGGCCAGAGCTATATTACAGTGGGTAGAGCGTTTGCCTTGCACAAGGCCGACCTGGGTTTGATCCCCGGCATCCCATATGGTTCTCTGTACAGAGCCAGGAGTAACCCCTGAGCATTTCTCTGTGTGACCTAAAAAGAAAAAGAAATCACAGGCTATAGAATAATCAGTTGACCCTGAGTAAGGCTGCATACAGCACAATTAAACCAGGGGTGGCTTTAGTAATTACATTATGGATAACCACGATGTTTGTTTTCTATGTTGATAATCATAAATTTGCCCCATTTACTTCTGTATCTTAAGGATTTTGAGAAAATTTTAGTATTGAAAACTATATTAAGAGATGTATTCAGAAAAGAGAAAAAAATTTTATGCCCCATAGTATTTTATGGGGCTGGAGTAATAGTACAGAGGGTAGAGTGTTTACCTTGCATGTGGCTGACCCAGCTTCGATTCCTGGCATCCGTTATGGTTCCCTGAGCACCACCAGAAGTAACCCCTGAGCATCTCCAGGTATGAACCCCCCCAAAAATAAACCAAAAAAAAAACCCCACAGCATTTTAAACTTCACCTCATTTTTACAAGTAATCTAAAGCATCGGGTACTTCAGAAATGTTTTTATGCAGGCCAGAGAGACGACAGTACAGTGGGTGTGGTTCTTGCCTTGCATGTCGCTGACTTGGGTTCGATTCTCAGCACCGGATAATGTCCCAAGCTCCACCAGGAGTAATCCCCGGAACAGAGACAAGAATGAGTCCTGAGCACTGTCAGGCACCCCCAAAACAAACAAACAAACAAAAAAAACCCCAACACAATGTATATGGCCTATGTATAAAAGTATTTGAAATTTCAAATAAACAACAGAATAGCATTTATAAGCAACTAAATTGTCCACTCTCTCATTTTTTGAGGGCAGTTGTTTATGTAGAGCTGTTCTCATTTCAGGGAGAAAAACTAAACCACCACGACCAGATTCCCCAGCCACAACCCCAAATATATCTGTGAAGAAGAAAAATAAAGATGGGAAAGGTAAGAAATTCTGTAATTTCCCTCTATTAAATGTCTAAAAACATTCAGGCTGCATTGAAGTACTGCAGATTTATAAGTATCACTGTATCACTGTATCACTGTCATCCCGTTCGTTCATCATCGATTTCCCGGCGGGCCCCAGTAACATCTCCATATGTCCTGTCTCATGCTAGTAGAGCCCAAGGGCATCTGCTTGCTCCAGGAATATAAAGAGCCTCAAACCATTCTGGAATGAGGTCTATAATTGTTACTGGTATTTGGCATATCAAATACAACACGGGTAGCTTGCCAGGCTCTGCCGTGCAGGTAGCATACTCTTGTAGGCATCTCTAAGTCCAGCATTTATTGATGAACCGCGCGCCGCAAGCGGCTGCGCGAGCCGGGCTGTGATAGGCTGGTCTGCTGGGTGGAGTTCTGACGAGAGAGAAGTCCGGATGTGGAAAATGGAGGCCCCTCATGGAGTGGGGGGTCGTCTGGCTTGTTGCAAGGCTCTGCTGGGGTGGTGGGCCAGGGCTAGAAACCACCATCCCTCCCGGGCGCCTCGTGAGCAGCTGGTCACAGGGAGAGCCAGTAGCAGCTCTGCCCCATGTCTGTGAGTCTCTGGACCGGCATACCTGAGCGGATTTAAAAAAAGACTGCTGCAGGGTGGAACTCGGATGAGCCGGGCTGTGATAGGCTGGAACTTTGTAAATCAGTTTAAATAAAACTTAAATAATAATGGCTCACTTATTTGTGTTGCTAATCTTTGATAAAGTGTAAGTGAAAAACATACTTTGTAAACACACTCAACAAGGGTATGAAAAGTATCAGCATGAAAAGATTTATAAGATTTATTTATACCATCTTAACATACCTAGATGGATCTGAATGCTACCTTTGGCTTCTGAAATAAGTATTTGTATAAAGAAACTGATAATAAGGAGAATTTTATTTTTCTGTCAAAATAATCCATCCTTTCATTCAAAATGAGTCTCAGAATTTTGAGTTCAGGTGAGTTAGGTTTTTAGATGAAAGACACCTTATTGGTGCTGGAGAGGTAGTACAGAAGATAACATGCTTGCCTTGCAGGCAGCCAGCCCGGGTTCGAGCCCCAGTATCCCATCTGGTGGATGGAGTACCTCCAGGAGTGATTCTTGAGTGCAGAGCCAAGAGTTACCCCTCATGTGTAACACTGCCTGTTGTGGCTCCAAAACAGACAAAAAGATACCTTATTGTTACGGGCTTTTAGAATCTTCATAACTGCTACCAAGGCAAAAGAAGATGATTATGGATTTATGGACATCATATTTTCACTGTTCTATATCATAGTTTTAAAAAAGAAAAAAAAGTTATCCCAGAGTGCTTTTTACTAAGTGTTAGAACACTTAACTGGGAAGATTGCTGTTAGGCATCTTCACAGTAAAGAAAGAGATCTATATTACTTCCTGAGGCGCCCGGGGGAGGCATGGCAGGTTCTAGCCCTGGCCTGCCACCCCAGAAGAGCCTCACAACAAGCCAGACGACCCCCACTCCATGGGGCCCACCATTTTCCACATCTGGACTTCTCTCTCATCACAACTCCACCCAGCAGACCAGACTATCACAGCCCGGATCATCGACACCCACCCTGCAGCAGTTTTTTTTTTTCAATCTGGCCCAGGTATGCTGAACCAGAGACTCTCAGACTTGGGGCAGAGCTGCTACTTGCTCTCCATGTGCCCAGCCACTCATGAGGCGCCTGGGAGGCATGGCGGGTTCTAGCCCTGGCCTGCCATCCCAGCAGAGCCTCACAACAAGCCAGACGACCCCCTTTACTCCGTAGGGCCTGCCATTTTCCACATCCGGACTTCCCTCTGCGTCACAACTCTACCCAGCAGACCAGACTATCATATCCTGGCTCGCGGCCACTAATGGCTGCACAGTTCATCAATAAATGCTTTATTTAGAGGTGACTACAACAGTATGCCACCCTCACGGCAAGCCTGGCAAGCTGCTCGTGTCATATTTGATATGCCAAATACCAGTAACATTTATATTAGGTCATTCCCATGACCTAATATGATGGTTTGAGGCTCTTTATGTTCCTGGAGCAAGTGGATGCCTTTGGGTTCTACTAGCATGAGACAGGACATATGGAGATATTACTGGTGCCTGCTCTAGCAAATAGATGATGAACGGGAAGATAGTGATTACTTCCTAAAATGTGTGACTGTTATATAAGCGATGCTAATTTAATAGCGTAAAGTTTTTATATTATTATGAAGTTAAACCAAAGGAATTTCAATGTGTTTTATTGTGTAAACTGCAAATAAATTTAGTTAAAAATAAATTGCTTTCATTTCAGGAAACACGATTTATCTGTGGGAGTTTTTACTGGCACTGCTCCAAGACAAAGCTACTTGTCCTAAATATATCAAATGGACCCAGAGAGAAAAAGGCATTTTTAAATTGGTAGATTCTAAAGCAGTTTCCAGGTTGTGGGGGAAGCATAAAAACAAACCTGATATGAATTATGAGACCATGGGAAGAGCTCTCAGGTATGTGAATTTGTGTAGCTGAAAGTTAAAAGCATCATTTCTGAGGCTGGGTGATTATCAGGTGATTATCATGCTTTACATGTAAGAGGCCTGCTTAGATCAAAATTGGGTGGTTTCTCCCCTCTTACCCCCAAGCATTGACAAAATGGACCCCTGAGTATTGCAGAGTGTGATCCAAAGCAAACAGCAGCAACAACAATAAAATGTTTCTTAAATACTTTAAAAGTAAGGTAAGGGGCCAGAGCGATAGCACAATGGGTAGGGCATTTACCTTGCATGCGGCCCACCCTGGTTCGATCCCCGGCATCCCATATGGTCCCCGAGCATAGCCAGGAGTAATTCCTAAGTGCAGAGCCAGGAGTAACCCCTGAGCATCGCCGGTTGTGTAATCCAAAGAAGCAAAGAGTTAAAAAAATTTTTTTTAATTTAAAAAATAAGGACCGAGCAATAGCACAAAGGTAAGGCATTTGCCTTGCATGTGGCCAACCGGGTTTGATCCCCAGCATCCCATATGGTCCCCATGCACTGCCAGAAGTAGTTCCTAAGCCTAGAGTGAGGAGTAATCCCTGAGCATTGCTAGGGAAAAAGTGAAAATTGGATAAATAAAATTTAAAAATAAAAAAGAACTTTTAAGCAAGTTTTTAAAAATAAAAGAAAAAAACTAAGGAATTAAAGAAATGATAATTTTATCTAAATGCTAAAAAATCTCTTAAGTGCTAAACTTTTTCTCCCAAAAGAGATTTAAGAAATTCTTTTTAGGGTACTATCTCTCCAACCTCATCTTTTTTTCTCTTTTTTGGGGTCACACCTGGCAATGCTCAGTGGTTACTCCTGACTCTGCACTCAGGAATTACTCCTGGCTGTGTTCAGGGGACCATATGGGATGCTGGGGATCGAACCCAGGTAGGCCGCATGCAAGGCAAATGCCCTACTGGCTGTGCTCAGGCCTTATTCCTGGCTCTACATTCAGGAATCATTTCCTGGCGGACTTGTGGGGCCATATGGGGATACCAGGGATCAAACCTAGGCCAGTTGCATGCAAATCAAGTTCCCTAGCTCCTGTGCTATTTCTCTGGCCATATGAATACTCATTTAAATTGAAATCCTAGTGCAATCTGGAAAAGTACTTCTAGGAAAGCAAAAACATATTTATAAAGGGATTAAAAACTGTTATGCTATTATCAAGGAATTGCAAATTGATCACAGATTTTGTTTTGAGCTATTAAACATAAAATTCAGCACAGTAAAATAGTTGAATAAGATTAGAAAGGTGAGTTTTATAATGTAAACTTCAGGTATATGTATGGTTTCGACGTCGTCATATATGTGATAAATTAATACCTTGCAAAAGTTACCATTGTAATTTGTGGGGGGGAGTAGGTATTAGGATGTTTCCCAAGCAGTACTCGGGGGCTCAAACCCAAACTCCAGCCTTCAGTGTTGCTCAGGGCTGTTACTTGGGTTCAGACTATTTCCTGCCTTCCCCCAAACCAACCTTCCTTCCTTCCTTCCTTCCTCCCTCCCTCCCTCCCTCCCTCCCTTCCCTACATCCCTTCCCTCCCTCCCTTCCACCCTTCCTTCCTTTTTGCTTTTTGGGCCACTCGGCAATGCTCAGGGATTATTCCTGGCTCTGCACTCAGGAATTACTCCTGGCAGTGCTTGGGGACCATATGGGATGCTGGGGATCGAACCTGGGTTGGCTGCTTGGAAGGCAAACGCCCTACCCACTGTGCTATTGCTCGCCGCCCCACCCCACCATTCTTAAACTGACTTTTGGTTTCTTTCCTGTAGTATCATTCAGCAGCAGCAGCAGTGATTTCATAATTTAATAACTTAAAACTAAAGCTAGATATAATTTGTATTGGGGCTTGAAGGCCACTTTTTTGTATTTAAATAAAATTGACAAAATTTTAATCACTTCTATTTGCACATCATATGCAAAAAAAAAGTAAATTAGATTTACAGAATTGAACTTAAAAATTGGCAGGACATGACTAAAGGTATGGAGCATAAATTGTTGAGTTTTGTAATAGATTTGATTAGTCCAGCAAGTATAGAAAGGTATAGAAGAGTATAGAAAAGGGAAAAAAAAGGAAAGACTGGAATAATACTTCCATTTTCTCAAAGAACTCCCTAATCAGAATTAACTTTAGGTTGGCTTGGTGATAAGGACCTTTATCTGTGTATAACTGTAAGCATCCATATATTTAGAAGGAATTTTTTAAAATTATATTCATAATTTACCTTTCATGTAGAATTTTGTCACTAGTTTGTAGTTTTGTAACTAGACAATTTATTGAATATATTTACACTTAATGGAATAACATGAAATTGTTTGCCTTGAATAGGTACTACTATCAAAGGGGTATTTTGGCAAAAGTAGAAGGTCAGCGCTTGGTGTACCAGTTCAAGGAAATGCCCAAAGATCTCGTTTATATCGATGATGAGGATCCTAGTTCCAGCATAGAGTCTCCAGATTCATCACTGTCTTCCACAACCACTTCAAGTAGAAACCAACCAGGTCGATCCAGAGTCTCTTCAAGTTCAGGAATCAAAGGAGTCACTACAGTTCTGAAACCTGGGAGTTCTAAAGCTACAAAATCCAAAGACCCTGTGGAAGTTGCACAGACACCGGAAGTTCTGAGGACAGTGCAGGCCACACAGTCTCCGTATCCTACCCAGCTGTTCGAACTATTCATGTGGTACAGCCAGTACAAGCTGTCCCGGACGGAGAAGCTGCCGGAACCAATAACGCACAGGACGAAACGTTCAATTCTTCCGTTCAGAGTATTAGGTGAGAAAATTAAAGTTACATTGCATATCATTATGTGATGCTGCTTACCAGAGCTGTTATTTGTCAAGTGATACCACATTCAGAAGTGAAAAATAAAAATCAAACAGATTTCAGAAATCTTCATCAACAAATTGTTTCAGCAGCAGTATATTTAATGTTTGTCTTCTGCTGGTGTTGATTTCTTCTTCTTTTTCTTCTTCTTTTTTTTTTTTTTTTTACTTTTTGGGTCACACCCAGCAATGCTCAGGGTTACTCCTGGCTCTGCACTCAGGAATCACTCCTGGCGGTGCTCGGGGGACCATATGGGATGCCGGGTGCGGGGATCCAACCTGGGCCGGCACAGGCCGGCCACAAGGCAAATGCCCTACCCACTGGACTATCACTCCGGCCCCTGATTTCTTTTTTTTTTTTTTTTTTTTGCTTTTTGGGTCACACCGGCAACACTCAGGGGTTACTCCTGGCTCTGCACTCAGGAATCACTCCTGGCGGTGCTCGGGGACCATATGGAATGCCAGGGATTGAACCCTGGCTGGCATGGGCCAGCCGCGGCAAGGCAAACGCTCTACCCACTGGGCTATCGCTCCGGCCCTGATTTCTTATTTTTTAACTTTTACCTGATTGTAACCTATCTGTGCTTGTGTGTCTGTGGTGCCCAGGTCCTCACACATCCAAGGCACACACTGTACTGCTAACCACATCCTGGACTGGGTCCACTATACTTTGTTAATTGGCTTAATTTATAAGAGGTTGATGTGAGTCATATAGAAGCAGTTGCAGGCAGTAGTTTCAGATCATTTATTCAAACCAAGTGAGAAAGTGTAAATTTAGTGTAAATTGAGATTGGCTTCTCAGTACACATTGAGGTAAACATTATTCTTTGAACAAGATACTCTGATTGAACAATTCTCAAACACAGAAGTATGGAGATGAAGAATATAAGGTCCCTTTTACATTCTTTTAAGAG
>JAJIBD010008931.1:0-18054 GCA_021461705.1 Cryptotis parvus
GTTTTGTGATCACTTGATCACTTGAATACCGTTATTCATCGATTTGCTCGAGCGGGTGACAGTAACATTTCCATTGGACCCTATCACGTGCCAGTGTAGCCCAATGGCATCTGGTTGATTCAGGAATATGAAGAGCCTCAAAACCGTTCCTTCAGGGTCTTGACAAGGAAGTCTGACCATCTTGTAGGTGGGCGGCCACGTGATCTTTTGACATCCCGTGGAATCCAGTCAGAAACGGCTCTAGTCCAGCGGTTGTCTCCAAATCACATTACGTGTCCAGCCCATCTGATTTTCGATGCCTTGGCAAACAAGACACGCCCCGGAATAGCGACGGAGGTCAGAACTCCGGATTCCTTCTCTCACGTGAGTGAGGTGTGATATTCCAAGCATAGCTCTTTCGATTCCTCTCTGGGAGACCCAAATAGCATTCTCATCCTGCTTTCGTAGGGCCCAGGTCTCTGAGGCATATGTTAATGCAGGGAGAATGGTGGAGTCAAAGAGATGTGCCCGGAGCCGGAGGTTCTTTGTCCTTTTAGCTATTTCTTCGATGCCTTTGAAGGCATTCCATGCTGCTCTCTCTTCCTCCTGCGCAGCTCAGGTTTTAGGTTGTTCATCATGTTGACTTCTCGACCTAGTAGGTACACATAACTGCTGCATTCAGAGATGTCTGTTCCATTGAGAGTGAATGGGGCCTCTGGAACTAGTTCATTTTTCATAAACATAGTTTTCTTTAGATTCAGCTGTAGACCTATCTTGCCAAATTCTCGGTCCAAAGTCAGCCAGCATTTGTGCCGCTTGGCTAATGTTTGGTATTATTAGAATTAAATGTCATCAGCGAAGCGGAGGTGGTGTAGTTGCCGACCATCTACCTTCACTCCCATTCCTTCCCATTCTAATTGTCGCATGATGTTCTTGAGGGTGGCGCTGAAGAGTTTTGGTGAAATGGTATCACCCCTGTCAATGATCACTTCCTTGTAGAATGGTGAGATCCTGGTGGTGAATCCGTAATACAGCTCACAAAGGATCTTGATGTATTGGGTTTGAACACCCCTGCTTGGCTAGGGGCTTCGATGACCGTTTCAGTCTCCACAGAATCAAAGGCTTTCTTTAAATCAATGAATGTGAGACAGAGCGGCATCTTGTACTCCCTACAAACCGCAATGAGCTTGGTAACCGTGTGGATATGGTTGATTGTGTTGAATACTTTCCAGAAGCCACCTTGCTCACATGGTTGCCCTTCATCTAATGTTCTGCCAATCCTGTTCAGGACGACTCCTGTGAACAGCTTGTAGATGACGGACAACAGGCAGATGGGGCGATAGTTGCCGATGTCGTGAACGTCTCCCTTCTTGAACAGTAGAACTGTCCTGCTGGTTTTCCATTGGGAGGGCACCTTGCATTCGGACAGGTAGCATGTGAAGAGCCGAGCCAGTGTATCGATGAGTACCGACGGCAGATTCTTCAGGTGTTCGGGTCTGACTTTTGTCTGGGCCTGGTGCTGTTCCCTTCTTTACCAACGAGATGGCATGTCGGATTTCAGAAGGGAGAAAGTTGGGAATGACATATCCATCCTGTGGAATTTGGTATGTGGGCAGGTGGACGTGGCTATCAAAGAGATCTGATTAGAAGTCATGGATAATCTTCTCCATTTCCTTTCTGGGAGATGTGATAGATCCATCAGGGTGTCGGAGGGCAGTCATCTTGGTCTTATAGTTGGCGAAGGACAGGCGGGTGGATGCGAATCCTTTTCCCACCCTGCAGAGACCCGCCCTTAAGAGGAGAGTATTTCAAGCCCAGGAATGCTGGAGCCGAAGATGCCAGATACATCCCGGCAGAGCAGATACCAGCTTTCCCTGTTGCGTGCAGCAGCACATTACCATGAATATTCTACCCACCCTCTGAGAGAGCCCTCACAAGGTAATGAGAGTATAGCGCCCGCATGGCAGAGTCTGGCAAGCTGTCCAATGCATGTTCGATATGCCAAAACCAGTAACGTTTTGTGCATTAAACTATTTATTAACAAGATTGTTTAATCACAGTACCTCAATAAATGTAATTTGGTTTACTGAGTTAAAAATAATGTCCTCTAAGAATTTTTAAACTATTCCAAACTATTTGGGGAGTTTGAGTGTATACTTTTTGTTCAATCAGGGAGACTGCAAGCTACAAGTGGATTGAAGGGTGTGGAGGTGGCCACAGGTTGGAAGATAGCTGGTACCATGAAGATGCATGCATTTTACTCCCTTGGGAGGGAACTATTAAATCCAGGCCCCTCACTAATGCCAGGATTGGGTTTTACCAAATCATCGTTCACACTAAAACATAAACAACATGGCAAAAGCTAATCTCTATAAATGAGGTTACTAGAAATTATTTTCAGATCACCAATGTGTAGCTAGCAAGACAAAATATAAAAGACTATGTAAAACAATGGGATACTAAGCAGCTCTAAAAGAAGATGAAATAATGTAGTTGACTGCAGTGTGAATGGAATCTTTGCTGGAGTGGGCACCAGTAGGATCTCCATATGTCCTGTCACATGCTAGTGTAGCCCAGGGCATCTGCTCGCTCCAGGAACATAAAGAGATTCAAACCATTCCATCAAGTCATGAGAATGAGATCTACATTTGTTACTGGTATTTGGCATATCAAATACAACACGGGTAGCTTGCTAGCCTTTGCCATACGGGAGGCATACTTTTGTAGTCACATATATTCTCGACCGTTTATTGATGAACCACACAGCTGCAAAGTGGCAGCGCGAGCTAGGCTGTGATCAACTCTTCTGCTGGGTGGAGCTCTGACAAGAGGAGAATCCAAATGTGGAAAATGGGGGTTCCTCTGTGTTTTTTCCAAGGTTCTGTGGGGTGGCAGGCCAGGGCTGGAGCCCACCATCCCTCCTGGGTGCCTCTGGGTGCAGCTCTGCCCCATGTCTGTGAGTCTCTGGATCGCAACCTGGGCCTCTGGATCAGCATACCTGTGCTGGGCTGGAAAAAAAATGGAATCTTATTTAAGTTAAATAAGTCAGAGAGAGGACAAATATCAGATGGTCTCACTCATCTGTGGTGCATATAGAGAAAACATAAGGTAATAGAAAATATCAAACAATAACAAACCCTTGGTCTTACAAAACTCAGATTACCGAGCAGTATGGGGAGGGAGTAATAGGGGAGTTAAAGACATACTAGAAGTCACATGGAAACGGAAGATCGTGGGGTCTTAGGTGGTAATAGCATACAGTAACTTTGTACATAAGTACCATAAGCTTTAACATTATTATAATTATATTACCTAAACTATGACAGTAAACATCTATTTTAATTATTCAATGAAGGCTATATCTCAATGAAAATCTTTTTAAATGACTGTAGAAGAAGTATAAGGATAGGGGTTAAAGAGATAGTGCAGTGGGTAAGTTGCTTGCTTCGTGGACCCAGGTTTGGACCCTGGCACCCTATATTGTTCCCTGAGCTCATCAGGAGCGATTCCTTAGCACAGATACAGTAGCAGCACCTGAGCAAAGCTGGGTGTGGACCCTGCATCACCCCACATAAAGTTTAAGGATATTATAATGAAAAAGAGAAAAAAATGATCCGGTATCACCAGACATATTTGAGAAAAATGTCTAAAAACAATTTCTAGAAAAAAGGTGATTAAAATCAAAAGTTGATTGCAGTAAGAGAAGGAAGAGAGAAAAGAGAGAGAGAGAGAGAGAGAGAGAGAAAAGAGAAAAAGAACCTGCCATAGAGGCAGGCTAGGGGAGGGGGAGGAATTGGGGACATTGGTGGTGGGAAATGGTCACTGGTGGAGGGATGAGTGCTGGAACACTGTATGACTGAAACCCAACCATGAACATCTTTGTAATTGTATATCTCACAGTGGTATAATAAAATATTTTTAAAAATAAATAAAAAATAATTTAAAAAATCAAATTATTAAACCAAAAAATGCTTCAGTAACTGAAAAAAAAGTCTTCCATTTAAGCTATTAGATCTTTCTAATTTCAAAGTTGTCTCTTGCTCAAACTAATAAAATTTTGATCTCTTGAAAAATATCACAAGTTGAATGTATGTGTTAAAAAAGTAGAGTGCATACAGCAGAAGATTTTATTAATAACTTAATAATGTAATTCTGAAATAATAAGGAACTCCCAACAAGAGAGGTTAGTAGATAAGAAAGGTAGAAGGGAAATGTTAATATATATCCAATTACTGTGCTAGGTAAAGCATAAGTAAAGAATGAGGTCTAGGCACTGTTAGAAGTCCTTTTTGTTGGATTATAAATTTCTACGTGATGCACACATCCTTCTTATCTATCTGGTCTAGCTTCCTGCTTCTCTTTATCAGTTTTGTTGCAGAACAAGGAGTGGAGGGCGCTATTCTAGAATCATTCCCAATGGCCTGAGGCAAGATCTGGGGACTTTGCTCTTTACCTTAAAGGCTCTTGCTTTACTCTTCAGCTCAACAGATTGGCTGAATCTTCATCAGCTCAATCAATTCGAAGTAACTGCATTACTTCCAAATGTATCTTGTCCTACATCTTTGTGTAACTTGTCGAACAGCTTCCTCACCCTTCTCAGCCTTCCCTGACCGCTTTTTTCCCCTTATAAATCAACCGCTTGGTGGTTTGTTTGGAGGCCTTTCCTCTTTTCTTCATCAATGTTTTCCATGTACATGTAGGGTCTGGAATAGAATTGGTACTCAAAACAAAACTGTTTTTTGATAAAAAGTGGTTGAAAATCTTAGTTGTGGTGAGGAAGCTCACAGGAAGTAAGATAGAAAGCTAATTAACAGTAACTAAAAGGAAGCCTATCTATAAAGCCAGATCATCATCATGTCACACTGTAGAGAAAGGACAACCCTCCCCCAAAGAAAACTCAACAAAAACAACTAGAAACAAACAAGAGAGGTCAGAAGAGCAGAGACACAAAGCACATAATCGTGACTCCAGATTTCTCATAATTACTCTCACCAGACGTTTCTCAATGAAAACAGAAACAGCAGAATATCTTGGCAGTTATGAAAATAAAATTTTGCTTTTAAGAAAGAAAACTAAATAGGACCTGGAGGCTTGGCACAGTGAGTGCGGTGCCTTGTTCAGAACTGATACTGCTTCAGTCCTCGGCACCACATATTGTCTCCTGAGCACTTTCAGGAGTGATCACTGAGCACAGAGCCAGGAGCCGACTGTGCACAGCCAGTTATGGCCCTAGTCCTCCCCTCTCGCCTTCTAAAATAAGAAGCAAAACAAAATAATGATGTCTTTTCTCCAGGTAAATTAATATAGAAAGGTAACTTTAAAAATTCTCTGTGTTTTGGGAAATTAACATACTTATTAAATTAAAAAAATGAACCACATTGACTCACACAGTTGAAAAGTTGTTCATGATTGGGTTTCAGTCATACAATGTTTCCTCACCTGTTGCTTTTCAGTGCACATTTCCCACCACCAGTTTCCCTCCCACCACCTCTGGCCCAGCCTGTCTTTATGGCAGGCATTTTCCTTCTCTCTCTCTCTCTCTCTCTCTCTCTCTCTCTTCTCTCTCTCTCTCTCTCTCTCTCTCTCTCTCCCCTTTGGCCCTTATGGTTTGTAATAGAGATGCTGAAAGAATATAGGTAATGCTGATTAAATTTTAACCTGTTTTCTAGGAAAGATAACTTTGGAAATAACTAATAAACAAATTGTGGGGGATTTCCACAGAACTTCGAAGGGTAAAAATAGAATATATAAGTCATAACAAAATTGTGTAACTTTAGAAGACCAATAAAAATTCTCAAATCAGAGGGCAAAATTATATGTCTGTCTGTCTGTCTGTTTGTCTACCTATTCTATCTATCTATCTATCCATTTATCTGTGTATACTTAACATACCTTGACACAACATAGGTAAGTAGACAAAGCTACTAATTTAAATGAAAAGCTGTCAAAATGAAAGATAGAATCCAGTCACATGCTACTTGCAAGAAGCACAACTAAATTTAAGGACCCAGATGGCACAATTAAGATAATAGATAAACCATACCACGATTGGTATGTTTTAAGACTAAACTGTAAAAACTGAAAAATGAAAGATTAGATATGAACCCTTCCTCCCACATTCCTGGTGTTCTCAAGGGTATATAAAAAAACTACAGCAAATATCAAATATGGTTCTTAATTGTGAGTCTATAGTTGTTTTCTTTGTAAAATCAGAAAACAAAGCCTATTCCCTTTCACTGCTCAAATCAGTATTGTGCAGATTTGTATCCCAGGAAATGAACTGAGATAGAAAATATGTGCAAATGTTTTAGGACTAGAAGAGGAGATGCAAAATTGCCATTAGTGTCTATGTAGAAAACCCAAATGAATTTACATATAATTAAATGTAATGAGAATTTAAAAATGAAGCTCAGCTAATATTTAAAATCAGCTGCAATATTTCGGAAGTCTAATTAAACACATATTTGTGGAGAAAGGGAAAAAGCTGAAAGGACTGACTGAATGCTTTGCATGCTTCAGGCCTGACTGTGAGTCTCAACACCTCCTGGTCCAGTGATTCCGCTGGAAGCAGACCTTTCACTACCTCCAGGTTTGGGTCCAAAACAGCAACTAAAATGAAAAGATGTTTGGTAAATCATCTTCAGTGGTGATGTACCAGAGCATAATGAAAACACAAGACAAAGATACACCAAGTCTTTGTGGATACACACATACCCATGCATGCATTTACACACGTCAGATATTTCTTAGGTAGAAAGAAATCAAGTCTTCCTGAATTAATTTTCAGATTCAAGAATTTTTTTGTCAATAGAGGGTTTTCTTTTCTTTGTGAGTGTGGAAGCTTTAAAGGTAATAGTCAATTTATAGTGGGACATTACTCAGGTGCTTCATGAAGATCAGGTTGGAATTTAATTTAATGCTATTCTTAAACCTAGGAAGCCATTCCATGGCCTGATGGAATGGTTTGAGGCTCTTTATATTCCTGGAGCAAGCAGAAGCCCTTGGGCTCTACTAGCATGAGACAGGACATATGGAGATGTTACTGGGGCCCGCTTCAGCAAATTGATGACGAACGGGAAGACAGTGATACAGTGATACTATTCTTAGAGGTATGGCTGAGTGTTAAACATAGTCACAACAGAGACCAGACATAAGATGAGAGATGACATGCAAAGCAGCAGGTAAATTTGTGCTTGTCAATGCACCAAAAAAAACTATGATTTGTCCATGTTATAGCTTTAAAAAATATTGGGTCTTTTTGCTCTCTTTTGGGGCCATCTCTGGTGGTTACACCTGGCTCTTTGCTCAGGAATTACTCTTGGCAGAGCTCAGGGGACCATATGGGATGCCGCGGATTGAACCTGGGATGGTGAAATGCAAGGCCAAAGCCCTACCCGCTATGCTATCACTCCGGCCCTTTTAAATTTTCAAATAGTCAGACACATTTTTATTTAATTCAAGCTTGTTATAAATATTTGTGACAGGGAGACAAAAATATCAACAAAAATTTCAAAACATAAGAAGTTGCATTGTGTTTTTAAAAGTGGATTAGAAACAAAAATTCCTGCCTAAAATAAAAAAAAACACTTTTTGTCTTCTTCAGTCTTTTAATCTCTGAAGTGATAGGTATTCTGCACAAACTTTCAAATGTTTTATGATTGCTCACAGCTATTTGAACACACAAGAGCAAATTAACACTCAAATATAAAAATGTTTATTTATCTTGGCTAAAGACAGCCTTTTATAAAAAACAATGACAAAATAATTTTTATCTTCTTATGCCAAATAGCCATGGAGAAGAAACTTAAATCCAGGAAGAGGCAGGAAAACTGTATAGAGAAACCTGTTCCTTACTATAAACACCAGGGTATAATCAAATTAACTGCTGCTTGGGAACGTGGCCTCAGTTGGTTAGGCAGTCATGGAACTGTTTAAGTTCCAGGTCGTGAATTGTATAATAGCACAAGACAATTAGAAGCACAGCATCTGAGTAAACAAAGCACTTGGGCTTTTCTTATGCCACCCCCTCCCCAACCCCCCATTCCTGTATTTATTATAACCTATAATCAAGTCTCTAGGTTTTGCTTATAATTTTGAAAGCATATTTAGAAAATAGTCTTCCCAGGACTATTTCTTGCTAATTGAGTGAAGAAGTCAGCTTAGCCAAAGATTCTGAAAAGGACCCATTGGTTGCTGGAGGTACCTGCTTTCACCAAGGAGAAGTGAGTGTGAACAGGAGACCCTTAGCACAAGCAACAAAGGCTGGTGATGAATGAAATTCCCAGGCCTTGTCGATAAAGGAGAATACTCTCTCCTCTGTTTCGGCTCTGGACATACTTTTACTTGAACTCTTTGCATAAAACCTAGACCAGGAAAGCATTATTCTTTGTCCTCCAAACACTTGATGTGATCACAAAATTTCCTCTCCAAAATCAAGATGAAGTGCAAGATTGTCTTAGCAGTCAAGAATGCATCCACACATTGCATGGCAGAAATACCCTTCTCAATCTGGAAACAACCTAAATGCCCGAGAACAGAGGACTGGCTAAAGAAACTGTGGTTCATCTACACTATGGAATACTATGCAGCTGTCAGAAAAGATGAAATTATGAAATTTACCTGCAAATGGATGGACATAGAGACTATCATGCTGAGTGAAATTAGTCAGAAGGAAAAGGACAGATACAGAATGACTGCATTCATTAATAGGATATAAATAGAAAACTCACCATTGAATATACACAAAGAGACTTAAGTGATAAACTCTGAATATCTGCAGGGCTAGCCACAATGTGTAAAACAAGAGGGAGAGAGATGCAGAGACAGAGAGAGAGACAGAGAGAGAAAGAGAGGAAACGGGGGTACCTGCTGTTGAGGCAGCCTGGGGTGGGTGGGTGGGGGTGGCGTACATTGGTGGTGGAAATGGGACACTGGTGGAGGGATGGGTGCTGGAATACTGTATTACCAAGAACCAATTGTGAACACCTTTATAATTGTATGTATCATGGTGGTATAATAAAAAATTAAAAAAAAGAAATACCTTCTCAAAGTCTGAGAAGCAACATCCAAGATCTGGCTGTTGCGTCAAAGAACTTATGTTATAATTCTGTTACATTCTTTTGTTGGCATTGGTTTTCATGATATTTATTTTGGAGGGTATATAATTTGGCTTAGAACGAGAGAGATACATGGGTATTTTGTAAGTCTTAAATTATACAAATGCAAGATTTCATCAAAAGGGCTACTATAAAAATCAAATAAGCAAATGATGGACATAGAGACTATCATCACTTGATCATTTGATCACTTGACATCCTGTTATTCATTGCTTTGCTTGAGTGGGCACCAGTAACAATTCCATTTGACCCTATCATGTGTTAGTGTAGCCCAGTGGCATCTGGTTGCTTCAGGAATACGAAGAGTCTCAAACCGTTCATTCAGGGTCTTGACGAAGAAGTCTGACCATCTTGTAGGAGGTGGCCACGTGATCTTTTGACGTCCCATGGGATCCAGTCGGTAACTGCTCTAGTCCAGCGGTCATCTCCAAATTGCATTACATGTCCAGCCCATCTGATTTTCCATGCCTTGGTAAACGACCCAGCATCCCTGACTCTGGAACGTTGATGGAGGTCAGAACTCCGGATTCCTTCTCTCACTTGAATGAGGCATGATATTTCAAGCATAGCTCTTTCGATTCCTCTTTGGGAGACCCCAATAGCGTTCTCATCCTGCTTTCATGGGCCCAGGTCTCTGAGGTGTACGTTAATGAAGGGAGAATGGTTATGTTATGCAGGGAGAAGGACATATGTTAATGCAGGGAGACTATCATGCTGAGTGAAATTAGTCAGAAGGAAAAGGACAGCTATAGAATGACTGCATTCATTAATGGGATATAAATATATATACTAGTGTTCTACTAATTGTGGGAAATGTTAACGCCAGACTAGAACTGAGCATTGAATGTACACAAAGAGATTCACAGGATAATCCCTAAATGTCTGTAGGGCAAGCCACCATTTGTAAAAAATAAAAAGAGAGAGAGGGAGAGGGAGAGAGAGAGCACCAGAGAAAGAAAGACAGAGAGAGAAAGAGAAGGAAAAGTGTCTGCTATATAGCAGGCGGGGGCAGGAGGGGAATTTCGGTCCATTCGTGGTGTGAATAGGGCACTGGTGGAGGGGCAAGTACTGGAATAATGTTATGATTGAAACCCAATCATGAACGTTTTTGTAATTGTATATTGCACTATGGTACAATAAATAAATTTTAAGGTAGGAAAAAATTAAAAAATCAAATAATTAAATGCAAAATAAATTATAAAAGAGCTCAAAGTAATCACCAAACTCTATTCTAAAACACCAAAGAAGGCCGTCTTGCCAGTAAAGAAATGATCCAGTGTCACATCACCAAAACAACAAGATTCTACCAAATCTTCCCATGTAGACTGGTTCATGCTGAGAACTCTAGGGTCTTCTTAGAATGGAGGTGGGCAGGTTCCTTTTCTTCCTGAAAGCTCCATGGTCTGTAGCTACACTCAACACTCTCGAACACAGAAATGGCCTAGTAATACAACTGAACCTCATCAAACTGCCAAGCCACCAAACTGTTCCAGGTTTATATAGCTCCTAGACCGCACAGCCACATACATGGCTGCGTGGAACCTTAGAGTTTCATAGTACTGTCGGTCCAGTAGGATTACAGCAAATCTGATGGGAGATTTGCAAAGAAAACCAACAAGTTCAATGAGCCTAAACAATAGCACAGAGGCTCAACCAGCACCATCCAGCACAATAGATCCTTAGACAATGACTTTAGTAACATCACTGTGAGATATAAAAATGATTAGGAATGAATTCTTATTGGTCTAAGGTTTGATAATTCCATTTATCTTTGTGTTGTAAATGAACAAGATGTACCTGCAAGGGGAAGGCTGGGACAGTGGGTGGGAAATTGGGGACTTGGGTGGAGGGAAGGGCACATTTGTGGTGGGATTGGTGTTGGTACGTCTAATGCCTGAAACAACTACAGTATGGACAACTTGTAAAACACTGTTAAAATTTAGAATTAAAAATAAATAGAACACTGAAAAAAGTAAAGTAAGCAGAATGGAGGAAATAATTCAGATTGGAGTGAGCATTAATGAAGTAGAAAATGCAAAAACAATAGACAAAAGGCAACCCCGGGAATAAAAAAAATATTTGAAAATCATTTATCATTTCTAGACTTGTACTTAGAATATACAAACAACTCTTACAATAAAAAATTAAAGACAAGAAGCACAATTTTTAAAAGTAGGTAAGGTTCTGAATAGATACTATCCATCAAGGAAATATAAATGGCCAATGCATTTATGAAAAGATGTTCATTATTATTCATTACAGAAATGATAATTAAAACCACATGAGATGCCACGTGGCACTTATTAGAATGGCTGCAATAAAAAGGTCAGAAAGTAGATTCTGGAAAAAATGTGGAGGAAATTGAACACTCATTCTCTGTTGATAAATGATGCAATTATTTTGAAAAGTCACATTGCTTCTAAAACAGTTAAACATGGGGTAATCATATGACCTAGACATTTTATTTTAGTTTTTGGGCACACTTGGTGATGCTTAGGAGAACTACTGGATCTTGGGTCTTCGGACCCAGGAGAATGAAGACTCCTGGATCTTAAGTCAGGAATTATTCCTGGTGGTGCTCAGAGGAACTATAGGAAATGCCAGAGATGGAATCTGGGTCAGCCTCAAGCAAGGCAAGCACCCTACCTGCTGTACTATCTCTGTGGCCCCTGACCCTGACTTATTTTAATCTTAAGGTCATACCAAAGAGAAGTGAACACATATATCCACACAAAATCTTGCGCATGAATGTTTAGAGTGTTCTTATTCATAACAATACTGAAATGGAAAGAAATCTGTGAAGGTCCATCACTGATGAACAGATAAATAAAATGTGACATATCCTGCTGCTGGTGGGAACATGAATGGGCCCAACTTCTATGGAAAATAGCATGAAAATCCCTTAAGAAAATAAAGATAAAAAATACTGGAGACTGAGAGTTGGTTCGATGACTAAAGCACCTACCTTACAAGCTTGAGGTTGTGAGTTTGATCCCTGGTGCTACTGGATATACCAAGTGTGATCTTGGCAGTTCTGCTGTTGGACATCTTCAAAGAATCAAGTGATTTCAGGCTATCCCCAAGGTCAGGTATGTGTGAGAACTGCAGCTGAAGGGGTTAGAACCCAGGAGAGCCTGAACCTAAAAAAAAATGTGTGAATACTAAGGCCAGGCTCAGAACCTCCAGTGAGCAAATGTGAAGACTGTAGCAACCCTCATTGAATACTACAACAAGTATTTTGACAAAACTCACAACTAAAGAAGTGTGATCACCAGTGATTGTAGCAAGCCCCACAACCTGATGGCAGCCCCAAACCTCACCTGACAGCACCACAACCAAAGGTTTGAACACCACAGTTAAGCATGGGTGTGACCACTTGTCACCTCAGCATCAGCAATACGGCATTCTCAGAACCTCACATTGAACCATTGGCCTAGTGGGTTGAAAATCACTGAGCGGGGTCCTACCTCTACCTGAACACCAATTGAGAGGAGTCCTCCCCACCAAATTAAATCTTATATGTTTTCTCCAAGTTGTAGCACATATCTATACTCCATCATGCTTAACTACCAAAAAAAAAAAATGAACCACAAAACCGCGAAAAAAATAACCTTTCATTATAAGTGTGCCACACTTATTTTCCTTCCATTTTTATTGATTGACCTTATTGGCTTACAATATAGACTTTATAAGGTTTAAAACCTCCACGTATGTATACCAATCGCTGTACCCATCACCAAAGTTCTTGTGCAAACTAAACTCCACCACTCTAAGCATTTCTATAGCCCCACTCCCTTTCCTTCCAGTAATCACCTTCATTTGTGACTGAATCAAAGGGTAGAGTTGCTGCTTTTAGCAATTTACTTGCTCTGTGATATTCTGCATATGAGTGAAACTATCCAATAATTGTCTTGTACTTCCTATGTAGTTTACCCCCTCTAACTCAACTTAAATACCATGGTTTACAAAGTTGTTCACAATGCAGTTTTTGAGCATTAATGTCCCAGCACCAATCCCACCAATAATATGACCTTTCCTACGTTGTTGTCCCCAGTTTTCCACCACTACTCCTACTAGCCCACTTCCTTTGCAGGCACAAAATAGTTTATTTTATATTGATCATTGCAAAAAGAGAGTAAACAGTGTTATCAAAAAAAATAGTTCAGTAAAGGAAATTTTATGAAAATTGTTATGTCTCATACTAGGGCCATTAAGATAATGGTTTGAATATTTATAAGTTATTTGTCCCTAGTTGAGAATTCTGTTATTGTTTTTATTTATAGCTTACTGGGTTTCTGTTGCTTTCCTCCATTTTAATTCCATTTTTCCATTTCCTTCCCATTTAATTTGTGGTGCTTGTACTGGGCTTTCAGTATTGTGAACTTTGGAAGTGTTTTGAGTCCTCATATGCAGCAGGCACTTCAGAGTTCTAACACTAGTATGCTTGTTTGGCTTGATACTTCTTCTGAAATAAGACATGAAGCTGGGCTATTTATATGTCAGAGGCTGTGGGGTATGGCTGTGGCTGCTGGAGCTTCCGTCATGCCATAAGGAGAGGTGGGGGGGGAGGCTGTGTGCCCCCCACTTTGAGAAGGCCCCAGAGTTTTTAGCCCAAGGACCAGCACACCTAGCCAGGAGTTTTGCTGTTTAGTTTTTTTTTTTTTTTTTTTTTTTTGGGCCACACCTGGCTATGCTCAGAGGGTTTCTCCTGGCTCTGCACTCTTGAATTCCTCCTGGCAGTGCTCTGGGGGACCATATGGGATGCTGGGGATCAAACCCGGGCTGGCATGGGCCGGCCGCATGCAAGGCAACGCCCTACCCGCTGGACTATCACTCCAGCCCCTTGTTGTTTAGTTTTGTTGACTAATCTCAGAAAAGTCTGAGATTAGTAGTGAAACATTTCACTTCCTAACACTTCATTGAACATCACTTCAAGACCCATTTATTGGGCTCCAAATGACAAAATGTCATCTGTTTAATGGCAGGACAGTATTCCACTGATTATATAGACTCTAGCTTATTAATTGCATGATTTGTTAATGGACATTTAGATGATTCAGTTCGGGGCTACTGTGAATAAAGCTGCTATGAACATAGAGACACAAATATCTTTTAAAATTCATAATTTTGTCAGCTTCCAATAAATGCTTGGCAATGGTACTGTCAGATCATATGTTTCCTCCATTTTGTGTTGAATTCTGCCTCTAAATCCTTTGGACAGTTTCTTATCAATTCAGTGTTTATCCTATTGCCAGAAACTAACACAATGCCTGCTGCTGAAAACAGTATCAAGGCTTGGTAGGAGCATAACGAATATTTTCACAAAGGAAAAATTGGTATTTTAGCTGTCCTTGTGTTCTTTTTCTCCCACTACCTTTGACATACCCTGTAGGTTTTTTTCCCCTTAAAAAGGTTGGAAACAATTTTGTAAAACCACAGATTGAAAGTATTCATCTTTTACTTTATTGATGAAAATTCATCATTTTTTAAAGCCCAACAAGAACAGAAAGATGGAGCGCTGTGAAATCAGAGCCTGAAAGCTGTCATTGGAAAGCTGCCTTTGGGAACTGAAGTCAGGAGACAGATTTGTTTGGGCTTCCTCCCTTTCAAGCGTTTTAAGTGCTGCTTAGTGCGATGGGAGCATTTCTGTCAGAGACAGCTGTGATGTTCACAAAGCGCACCCACCCCGACACCAGCCAGTGCTTCCTAGTGCATTCCATCTGGGAAAACCTTTTGGAATCAAGGTGCCTATCAGAGTGGTTATCATTGATAAGACAGAACTTCCTGGGCACTCTTCTCATTGGGCATGTGTGTATTTGTATATGTATATATATAGATACAGATATATGCATATAGATATATAAATATGGAGATACCTAGATACAAATATACATGCATACATATATATATATAGAGAGAGAGAGAGAGACAGAGAGAGAGAGAGACAGAGACAGAGAGAGTCGGGCTTCATAGGCAAATGCTCAGGGACTCAGGGACTATTCCTGGCTCTGTGCTCAGGTTCACTGCTGGTGGTGTTTGGGTGACCATAACTGGCTCAGGGACCAAACCTGGGAAACTAGACATTGCAAGGCAAGTGCCTCATCTCCTGTGCTATCTCTCTGGTGTTTAAATATATATATATTTTAGGAGGTGCTTTCTGTTTTCAGAATGACACCACTTAGATCAACTTGCCCTTCATTTTCACACGCCTTTATGAATGCCTTCAACTTGACTTTCTGTTCCTCTAAGATCCCTACTGAGAATGATGACAAAGGTCAGTGTGGAAGTTATTTTCATATCAAGTCCAATCAGTGTCATGATTTGTGACACACTGAACTCAGCTTCCTCTCCTTTGGGAGGGTGAAGGGTTCCAGTTGAAGGCTTTCCTCGGGGATGCAGTGTCTCAGGGCAGATCTGCTCAAGGGCTCCCTGACTGATGGTAACTGGCCTTCTTCTGCCAAGGCAGGCTTGGTCACATGGGAGACTTGGGGCATGTTCCAGGACTTCCCTGCTGCCAAGAGTGGCCAAGTGACAGCCATTCCAGCCAGTGTCCATCCCCCACTTGGAATGTTTCTTGAGTGGCAGCAACAGGCTGATGGATTGTCCCAGAGAGTACTCTTTGTGTTCTAGACCTTCCCGAATGCTTTGGAGATCAGATGCCTTCTCTGATCACTTATTCTCAATTCCAATGATATTAATCATTGGATTTTCAAAATTTCAGAATAGGATAAGATTAGGAAAAAAACTCTAGATATAAATCCTTATTTGCTTCTAAAATGTATTTTTATTGATTTTGGGACTATATCTGGGTATGCTCCAGGTGTGCTACAGACTCATCAACTCTCAGGGAACTGTTCATGGTGCTGGAGATTGAACCCAGGAGAGTCACATGAAAGGTAATGTGTTACCTACCATACTATCTTTCTGGACTAATAATTATTTTAAATTTATTTTATTTTATTCACTTTCCCAGATTGCTATCTTTCGTTCATATTGTAGCCATGACCAGGGTCAAATATATGCTGGATTTTGGTGCTCACACATTTAATATGGTGCTTGCTGGAGATCCTGGCCCTGGCCACAGTGACCACACACAGTTTACTAGAGGATTGCTTGCCTCCACCTGCCACCAGATCACATGCAGCTCTGTGGATCCCAGACAGAAAACTAGCGTTGTCAGGATCTCACCTAGGGCATGTAACACCATCACTTGTATCACTTGTCTTCCCGTTGATCATCAATTTGCTTGAGCGGTCACCAGCAACATCTCCATACATCCTGTCACATGATAGTTTAGCCCAAGGGCATCTGCTTGCTCCAGGAACATAAAGAGCCTTAAACCATTCTATCAGGTCATAGGAATGAGCTATAATTGTTATTGGTATTTGGCACATCAAATACAACACTGGTAGCTTGCCAGGCTCTGATGTGTGGGTGGGATACTCTTGTAGTCATCTCTCATCTCATGCATTTATTGATGAATCACACAGCCGCTTGTGATCAGCTCTTTTGCTGGATGGAGCTCTGATGAACTGGAAAGTTCGGATGTGGAAAACTGCAGCCCTCATGGTATGGGGGTTTCTCTGGTTTCTTGCGGGCTCTGCTGGGGAGGCAGGCCAGGGTAAGAACCCGCCTTCCCTACCAGGCACCTTGTGACAGAGCTGCTACTGGCTCTTCCTGTGCCTAGCTGATCACGAGGTGCCCGGGAGGGAAGGCAGATTCTAGCCCGGCCCACCACCCCAGCAGAGCCTCGCAAGAAGCCAGAGGAAACCCCACACCGTAAGGGCCGCCATTTGCCACTTCCGGACTCCCCACTCATCAGAGCTCCACCCAGCAGAAGAGCTGATCACAAGCCCAGCTCATCAGAGACCACCCTATAGCAGTCTTTTTCAAACCCAGCCCAGGTATGCCTGATCCAGAGACTCACATACACAGGACAGAGCTGCTACCAGCTCTTCCTGTGCCCAGCTGATGTAACACCATCTGGGATAACTCATGGCTTCATCCTTAAAAGGCAAGCACTTTATCACAGAGCTATTTTCCAGCCCTGAAATCCTCTTTTCAAAGGAGGCACCAAGAGCTTGTCTTCGTACACAGTGACCATTTTACAGGATTATTATCAGGCGATAACTGAAATGGTTATTTAGGATGAATTTTAATACTGATTTTGAGGAGAGGCTCAAGACTCACTCACCAACCCCAGCCACCCAGCCTCTATCTCCCCTCCCCAAGGTCTATGTGCTCCTGCTCTGATTATAAATGAATCTGAAGTCAGCTCAAGAAAACCAGTTTTAGAAGACATTCTGACATTCTGTTTCAGGCAGACATTCTAAATTTATGGTTTGTTCTTAGATTCTCAAGACCTCTCTCCCTTTGCCTTGACCCTTGGATCTGTGTACAGAAGCACCCCTGATGGTGCTGGGAGAAACATACGTGGTGTGAAAAATAGAAACAGTGTTGGCCATATGCATGTTTGGCATCACACTACTGGTACTATTGCTTGAACTGTTATGCAGGTTTTAATAATTTTACTATGTCCCCCCTCACTGTTACATATTCTTCTCATTTACAAAATGGCATAATAATACTCTAATCATCATGTAACTGTGTTTCTGCTCAAAACTGAATCTGCAAGGCTTATAGTGATACATGCAGCTCATTTATTCATTTTCACAATTGATATTGAATGATTATACCAGGGTCTCAAAAATGGTTAAGTCAATATTATTTCATTATATATTGGTAATGAGATAATACTGCCTGTTTTCCGTCATCTACAAGCTATTCACCTGAGTCATTCTGAACAGGATTGGCAGAACATTAGATGAAGGACCATCATGCGGCAAGCTGGCTTCCAAAAAGGATTCAACACAATTGACCATATCCACACAGTAACCAAGCTCATTGAGGTTTGTAGGGAGCTCAAGATGCTGCTCTGTCTCATGTTCATTGATTTAAA
>JAJIBD010008932.1:0-57938 GCA_021461705.1 Cryptotis parvus
CTCTCAACTGTAATTTAGAGACAAAATGAGTCAGAACCAGCCCACACTTAATCACTGTTTTAACAAAACATATATAGATTCATCAAAAATTAGTTTTTCCTCTTTTACGGTAGTTTCTCAAGGTAGGTAATGCCACCTAGCTCCACTCAAGCAAAATCACCGGATAGATTCCTAGAGAGGTGTCTGAGCATTTGCATCTGTAATAAATACCAAGAGAGAGCTCAAACCTAGGAAAGCGTGACAGCCACTGCCCTACAGTGAAGTCCCACTTCAGTAGGACAAAGATAAATTGCACACGACCACTTGAATCTTTCATTACTGAAGGAAATGCTGCTCTCACTACCTTTCACTTTGTCTGCTCTCTTTGCTCAACATTTTATTATGTCCTTTCATTCCCTTTAAGTTCATTTTTAAATTTCCTTAATCACTCCTTGTACAGCCCATAAAGCATTATATTGTGCTTTCTTGATATATTACCAATGATAGATTCAACTAAAGTCAAATGTATCGTTACCCTACATGGTCTAATGTCTAAAATCAAATTGACTAGTACCCAGATCACATTCATTTGTATTTTCTAAGTATAGTCCCCAAAACATTTGTGACATAAGTCAGAAAAGGTATTCTTTTTTTTTTTTCCAGTGAAATCATTTTAAGCATACCTTAATTCAATCATGATTCTACAGATAGTGATTGAGCCAGACACATGTACGAGAAAGGCTTCAAAGCTGAATCAAATTTTAGTCATGTGCCATCAAAGGAGTGATGGCATGGCAGAAGGGAGAGACAAGACATTCTAGCCTTGTGTGAAAATATAATACACTAAATTTTTATGAGTCACCATGAAAGCAGAGAAAAGTGAGGCAGGGTGACTGAGAAAAATGGAGATGATACCATGTTCTACTGCAGTGAGAGCCACAGACGCCGGAAAAATGAGGTCATTGGTACAAGGTCATGGGGAAGATGAGAGCCGGGGGCTGGAACCTGCCCTCTTGCCACTAACCCAGCGTCTACCAAGAGCCTGGACTTCCCTGTTTTTCACAACCACAGCTTACTCTGGTTGTGATACATTTCCTTTTGAGGCCACAAAGGTGCTGTTTAATTCACTCCTGCAATAACTAAATAGGAACCTAGCTTTAAAGATGCCAAGAGCAACATGCTGATAATTTATTGCCTCATCTATTGAAGCTCCAGAGAGAATCTGCCTTGCTGGTTGTTAAGTATAGTCGAAGTAGTATGATGATGTTTCCTAATTTAATCACTCCATAAATTAGATGCAATGACTATAGTACCTGTTGTCACTTCATTCTGCCCTCTCTCCAGTCGTGCTTCTGCCTTCATTAATTCTAGATAAAATACCACAAGACACTTATGGGGCACTTGAAGATAGACAGACCACGCATTGATAGCTCAATATGAAGCTGTACTGACAGACACCTAAGCCTTTACTGAATGGGTGGCATAGGGGAAGTGTGGGAGAAACCCCACTCATCTCCTGCAAGTCTGCTAAAAACCTGCCTTAATATTTATGGACGAGGAACTAAAGCTAGAAGACATTAAGTGGCTCTCCAGGGTCAACCTGAAAATAATTCCCGAGCCCAAAGATTTGTCTTCTGACCCCCAAAAACAAGACTCCTTTCTAGGAGATCCTTAGATCTTCAGAGGATTCAGTTAAAGCAGATTCTTGGTCATTTGCAAAGAAAGACACTGCTGCAAACATGTGAACAAAAACAAAAGTCTTGGCATCCGCCATCCCTTTATCATCAGTGTTTTTAGTGTATCACTTCACAGTCATGATTTGGTGTTTTCTTACAGAAAGCAACAGACTACTGCAACAGAAACTATCCTTAGATGGGAACCCCAAAGCTTTACATGGAATACCAGAGAGGTCAGATGGCCTACAGTGGTCAGCTGAGCAGCCTTGTCACCCCAGCAAGACTAAGGCCAAAACATCTCCTGTTAAATCCAATGCCCCTGCAGCTCATCTTGAAATAAAGCCAGATGAGTTGGCAAAGAAAAGAGGTAAAGTGATTTCTTTTGCACAAATGATTCAACATATTTTGCACACTGAGCAGTGCCAGATGACAGAACTTTCCCAAAGCTGCTGCTTAGTGCTGAGAGATACATGTGAATTGCATTTCTTTGTTGTTCCCATATACATGGAAAGGCAGATGGGATTCTGCCTTGTTACCCAAAGTTTTGAATATTAAAATAAAATTACATCCCCTCTGTCCACCCCTCTGTGGCCACTCTTCCCTTTATAGGAATGGGTATGTTTGCACAAGCCCCTGATAGCAAAGATTATGCAGGAACTCCTTGAGAAAGGTGAAGGGGGGGCGGGGGAAGGAGATAGGTTGGTATGTCCTCTTCAGGTGTAATCTTCTCATGTGGCTTTAGTTCCTGTGTTGGAGCTTTCAGACAGTAGAACACTGATTGAGGGTTTTGCGTTTTGCATATTGATTTTATCAGGTTTTTGAGCTTCGCTACACTTCACCCGTAACTGGTATTGCAAGCATGAAAGGGGGCCAGAGCGATAGTACAGCAGCAAGGGTGTTTGCTTTGCATGCAGCTGACCCAGGTTTGATCCCGGGTCCCCCAAGCACTGCCAGGAGAAATCCCTGAGTCCAGACAGGAGTAACCACTGAGCAACATCAGGTGTGACCCAAAAAAGCAGAAAAAAAACACATGAAAGGTACTAAGTTGCTTCCTTACTGATTCCCAGATTAAATAATATTCTTCTCATATACCCTCAGTTGTATCTGATTTCCTTGCCTTGGGCTTGATACACTTTCTCACTTTTTTGAGGAAAATTTTTCTTCTATGAAATATGCCCTTATTGGGATAAGTACAGTTTTCCTAGTTGTTCTGCACTGTCTGTAAACTCTGGTGACAGTTTCCGGAAAACAGTCAAGATTGGCACCATGGAGTGGCTCTAAGTGCTGCTGCTATAATTATAGGCCTGGCTCTCGGCTGATGGGGCCAAAGCCAGTATGCTGGCACCAAAGCTACTTCCACATCCAGCTCATTTGTACCTCTCCCAGTTTCAGTATTCTCCTCTTCCAAAACCCCTGTTGGCTTTTAACCATGGAGAGGGTGTTTATACAGAGAACCAGCAGCACAAATGGTCTTTGGCTATATCAGACTCTAAGAAACTGCACTTTGTGCTAGAATATAATGAGTTTCTTTCCAAAGAGCAGAGGAAACATATACACCCCCAATGGCCCAGTCAGAGAACCCACTGATGAAATCAGATCCACCTCAGGAGCTGTCCCAACTACCCACCCTGAATTTATGAACCTGGGTTATAAATATCTATCTCGACAGAATTTTTTCTTTTTTAATTGGAAAACGAAAGACATATCTCCCTGTCTTTGAGATTATGGAGTGAGTTAGTTGCTTTTATTCCTGTTGTAGCTTAGCTCACAAATAAAAAAGATGAAGTGTTCAATTTAACTTTGTTTCCCCTTGACATTAATTTTAGGCCCAAATATTGAGAAATCGGTAAAGGATTTGCAACGCTGCACTGTATCTCTAACGAGATACCGTGTCATGATCAAGGAAGAAGTGGACAGCTCGGTGAAGAAGATCAAAGCTGCCTTTGCTGAGTTACACAACTGGTGAGTGATTCCACTTAGAAACGATAAATTTACGCCTCTAGAGCAGTTCCTATAGGTAAAAGCATCAGATGGAGGATGTTGTTTATTTAATAGGACACATCAGTAAATGACTCTTCAGCAGATTTTTTTTAAGCCCACAGGCAAAGGCATATATCTTGGGAATGAAAAAGAAGAATAATAAAGTGTTTGAATAATAAGAAACACATAATTCATTGGTGTTTGAAGTTGACCCAAAAGTGTATGACTGATGTAGAGCACAGCCTCGACAAAGATCAAAACCTCGACGCATATTTTGCCAAACTCCTGGAGGGCTAATGTCACAAATACTACTAAGAAAAATATTTTTCCAGCCTTATCATTATAAAATAAAAAATTCCTTATCATAACTCAGAAATATCTTATCTAACCTTAGTGGAAGAAAAGCCTGTTCTTGGGTATCTTTACAGCTGGAATTAAGCACTGGGGCACTGATATGGTTTGCATCCAGCCCTGGCCTGCAGCTGACCCTGGTGGAAGTTGTTTCTTTGAGTATTCGTTTGCTCCAGTCCCCAGTGGGGGTGGAATGACTATTGTAAAGGTTTAGTTATTATCAGTACAAAAAGATGCTTAGTTTCAGTGACAGAAGTCCAAATCACACCAAAGACAAAAGAGAGTTCGGGGCCTGGGGGAGGCACACCATATGGTGCTCAGGGTTTACTACCGACTCTTTATTCAGGGATCACTTCTGGCAATATTCGGAGGAACATGTGGGATGCCCAGGATCAAACCCCGGTCAGTTTTGTGCAGGGCAAACATCCTACCTGCTGTACTATCACTCTGGCCCCAAGAGAGAATTTATTTACTGGTGTGCATGAAAATTTCAGAGACTTCCTTTAAGCTAATTTAGTTACAAGCCTTTATTGCAGGATTCAGTTTCTCTCTCCCTGCTTTGTCATTTTCCGTTTCACTTCTCTCTCAGAGTCACCAGTCTCCTGGTATTGTGTGCTCTTGGCTTCGTTCTTAGGCAGCGTCTTGCCATGTAGCAGCAAAGATGACACTCTGCTAACTCCAAGCTTACAGAATCCTTAGCACCTGTGATCTGAGACAGGCTTTGTCTCCTGTAGTTGCAACCAAATTTCAAGGACTGAGTTAGAACACATGTTTATCTATCCGTATAATAGTCACAAAGACTGGAAGGACCATCTTTCCACTATGCAGATAAGAGACAGAGTTATCATTGGCGTGAGACCCACTTAAAGCTCATGAAATGAACGCTAAAGAGCTGTGGTTCCCAAGAGGAAAACCAAAGTTAAAGAGGAAATATATAGGGCAAACAAAATACACATTCACAAAGCCCAGCCTTGCATAACGTGTGCCCTCTCTTTCATTGAGCTCTCCACGAGTCTAGACTTTGATCACAACTTCTGCATATTTTTCTTTTAAGATCTTGCTTTGACACTGAGAAGGTTTTCAGCTGATTTCAGAGTTCCGTAAAACTAGGGATTATGCCTAACACCAATCCAGTCTAAAAGTCTTTAATTTTAAATCATTTGCTTCATAGAAACCTTCAGATATATAAGATACCAGTGAACTGGGAGGGAGAAGAAGAACATCTCCTTCAGTGTGTTGCCTCCTTCAGTTTATTGTTCAGTGAGGAATAATGTACCCTCCACTGAATCCTGACCCTTGCTCCTTAGGGAGATTTTCTCTGCTTTATCAATAATAATATAAATATTTTTCAAAGTAAGTTCAAAGAATATGGCTAGAAGGAGTAGGTAAGTGAAATGTGGTATAATTATTATTGTTATTATGATTTTCTATTGCAGTTTTATTGTTTTTCAATTTTATATTTGCCATCTGTCCTTAAGGTATAGTAATGTATCTAGTTAAGCTTTGCGATTAACTCCAAATACAATTTGGAGATGACCGCTGGACTAGAGCCATTACCGACTGGATCCCACAGGATGTCAAAAGATCACGTGGCCGCTCACCTACAAGATGGTCAGACTTCTTCGTCAAGACCCTGAATGAACGGTTTGAGGCTCTTCATATTCCTGAAGCAACCAGATGCCATTGGGCTACACTGGCACGTGATGAGGTCAAATGGAAATGTTACTGGTGCCCGCTCGAGCAAATTGATGAATAACGGGATGTCAAGTGATCAAGTGATCTAGATTAAGCTTAGTCAACTCACAAGACTAAAGCCAGAATCAAAGGAATTAGGAGAGAGCATAATAGAGTAAGAGCATGCTTTGCATACAAGAGGCCCAGTTTTGATCCCAAACACCACATGGTACCCCAAGCACATAGCCAGGAATAGCCCCCAAGAACTGTTGGGGGCTAAAAATTGACATTGTGAACTATAGAGGGCTAAAAATTGTGGCCCAAAAAATGACAAAATAAAGGCCTAGTTAGTGAATTTCATTATAAAGAGCCAGCCAGCTCATAAATATCTTCAACTTTCCTGGTGCTAAGGTCTGTGTGCAGTTGTTCAGCTGTACTGTTGTGATGCAGAAGCTGTCAGGATAGCATGGCATCAAGGCAGAAGCCAGGCTTGGCTACTGGGCATGGTAGTTCACCAGCCTTCATTTTGCAACATCCATGAGCTGCTCAAAGAAGACTGCTGCTGTCTTAGTTTTCGTGTGGCATTTTAGAATAAACTCTTCATCTGAGTCTCATACCTCCCATCCAAGTGACTCACATGCTAATTGACAAAGTGTAGCAACGACCTCAAATTACCTCTCTCCTCCAGCTGCTTTGAGTACTTTTAGGTTTTTATTTTATTTCCTTAGCAAAGTGAATTTCACATGGGTCACGAGACATCTGGAGATTTATAACAGCTTCTTTGAGAGTCTCGCTCCCTTGAGAGCTGAGAGTATGGAGCCAGGAAAGCCAGCACTAAGAATACCGTGTCTCTTTTCTCTGCCTGTGATTCACGTTGGGTTTTTAAGTGATGGGAAGGATGACTTGTGAATGAGTTCTTCCACTCAGAGCTGCAGTTTAAAAGTCACCTACTCCATAAAACAACACTTTCCTTCTAAACTGATGAAAAAAGGAGTAAAACACCAACACTAGTTTTCTCATCTAACCCTTACTGAAAATGATCCCCCAAAGAATTGCATAAGCCTTTGGCTTAAAAAGGAAAACCAAAATTTGTTTTCATCAGCCATTTACATGCATTTCCATCAGTCAGAAAAAAGGGCCTCTAGCCTAAGACTACAGCCAACCAACATAATGATAGACTTGAATAAAACTTTCTCTCATTTTCTGGGAGGGAGATATGGCAGCATTTAAGGGACTGTGGTGTCCTTGGGAAAATGGCAGCTCTCAAATCTTTACAAGGCACCTTGATTTAGTTTTGTTTGAGCGTTTCTGTTGGTGGCAAAATTAGTAAACCAACACATTTGAGAGAATTTTGAAAGCAGCACCATTTCATGTGCTCAGAACCACAGGATTGTGGTATCCATATTTGAAGGATGTGAGTTAAGTTGTCTGGGGAGTTTCCCAGCAGCGTGGAGGCCATGACATGTCACGTATCACCTCCTGGTTCTCTCACCTCCTCGTTTTTTTGTCCAAGCCCTCAATAGACATTTCCATGCTAAGAAGTAAGCAGAAACTCTGAAGATAAGACACTCTAAACATTTTGCTATCAAAGAGCCAGCTTGAGGAGATGAAATTTGCCAGACTAAATTCTCCCCTCCCCAGTATGGCTGACTGGACTGCTAAGGAATGGTGCTTTGGTGAGGCTGAGATAAAGCACTTGTTTGTATGTACTGGGACCAAGCCAAGCACATATCTGAGACAAATGAACAAGTTCAATATACTTCCAGATTTCCAAATTTGAACAAGTTAGATGCTTTGTTCAGTACCATTCTTCAAGAACATCATCATTTTATTAGATTGCAGTGTCAAAGATGGCATTTAGCCAGGTACATAGGGCTACATGACCATCATGTAGATTACTCTCATTTTCCCAGAAAGACTTGAGGATTGAGGAGGAAATAAAGATGATACCACGTTCTCAAAATAAGTCTCACAGAAGAAAAATTTTGCAGCATGAGCATCTGTGTGAAAAGTCACGTCAGGAGCTAATATGAAACAGCTGGTTGCTCTCCTATATGATTGGCCCCCTACCACAACTGGAAAATATTCATCCTTTGGAATCATTGCTGCCAGACTTATTACTTTGTGTGCATGCTAGTCTAGCTTCTCATCCCAAATATCTGTGTGCATGTTCAAGATGAAGATGATGAAGGCTTAAAATGAGCAATACAACATCAGATTCAAAAACATTGAGGAAGGAGAGTAATACTTTATATTTCTGCCATATGTTGGGGGGAGAATATATTCCACAATAGAAGTGTAAAGATTGCTAGGTCCTGTTGTCAATTTAGTACCCAATTAAAAGCATTTCTTAAAAATATAAAGAAAAATGCATAATGAGCCAAAAAAGGTGCATATGTATTCTAGAAATAGGTAAATGGGCTTTCAGAGAATGGTAACTAGAGGGGCCAAAGTTTTCAGGGCTGTTCTGTTTACACAGGAATGGGAAATCTGAGTTTGTGTTCCTTAGAGAGGGACCAGAGATATTCCCCGCACCACACGTCCTTCTGACGTAGCGCCAGGGAAGTGGATGTCAGTCAGGTCTTTCTGCTCTGCCCACTTCCTCTTTCTTTGCTGTCTCTCTTGCCATCTTGGACTGGAAAAACCTCCTGCTTCAACCCCCAAAGACCAAGCGCTGCTCCCCCAAAACATCCACTCTAAGAGAGAGAAACTTGGGGTCCTCCTCTCCCTTTTCTTGCTGTTCTTTCTACCATTGAAATTCATTGTTGTCTGCCTCATACACTCATCCCTCCCAAAGCATGTGTCTTCCCTACCAAAGCAACACTTGCTAACAGATGCTAACTCTTGAGACTTTTCCTCAGCCCAAACACTCACCCTTCAAGGGAGACTTTCAAGCTAACAATAAAGTTATTTTGAGATCAGTAGATTTCCCTTTGTTGCTCTCAGATTACCCCACCAGAAAAGCCTCTCATCTATAACGGAAGCCCTTTGGGTCACCAAGCCACACCATGCACAGAACACAAGGTGGTCAGCAGGGTGACCCCATGTAGCATAGCAGGTGTCCCTGAGTCTTTTTTCCATTCTGGGTCCTCTTTCTGGGATGGATGAGAGCTTGAGTGGTATCTCATGGAGAAATTGCCAGAGGGGCTGCCACTCTGAAGAGCATCCTGTGACCAACCTCCCCCACTCCCGGGTACTGACCCTGTGAAGCACAAATAATGTTAAACTGTTGGGTCTGTGCAGCTGCCTTGCTTGGAATCCAAACAGGACCGCTTTTCTCGTGCTGTGTGCTTATCATGTAGCAGACTCTTTTCCTCTTTGGCTGGCTTTCTTCCTTCCACATTTTCTAAACTTCTAGCCACTTGTGCAAAATACCTGGCTTTTCATTTAATGGTTTTTCAGAGCTCTTAGGGTTCTTTCACTTGTTCTTTTTGTGACTAAATTGACTGAAGGAAGATACTTGTAAATTAATATTTACTTTCCCCACACCAAAATATATATGTATACACTATGATTTAAAACTCTTTGTGGTGCTACCCCCAGAAACACTGATGTCATCAGTCTGAAGTGGTCTAGGAAATAGATGCTTTGTTGTGGTTTATTGCTTGAAAGAACTCCTAGTGATTCTTCTGTGCATCTATAGTTTGAAAACCCGTAGTTGAGAATCTCACAAAAGGAGTGATAGTCCTGCAGCTTTTCAAGGGGATAAAATTAAATTATCACACACACCCGAGAGAGAGAGGGAGAAAGAGAGAGGAGAGAGAGAGATCTTGGTTATAGCTTCTGGGAGGGAGTGATCTCAGCATCTAGGTAGATAGAGGCCAGTTGTGCCACTAAATATTCTCAAATGCAGTCAGCTGTCTCCTACCTGACATGTAACAAAGAATGACCTCTAGCTATCAGTGATGCTGAGGAGACTCAGGCAAGAACTCCTCCCATGAGCTGGTGGAGCTCCTTGATGGAAGGGTAGATTCTTCCCCTCCCTCGACACTCCCAAGTGTCTCTGCCCACCCCAGCCCCCACACGCCTTCCTAATCCACCTCTGAAGACACAAGAGAGGAAAATTCCTTTCCAATTATTTACAAACCCTAATAACTATTCTTCATACCAGTGCAGTAACCAACCTGAAACATAAACCTTCCAGCTACACGTTTTAAAGGTCACATTGCATTTGTGTCTCCTTAAGACCAGACAAACAATTATATGGAAGACTAGGAAATGGAGGGCTTTGCTTCTTCGTCCATTTTTCTTTGTAGCTTTCAATTGAGTCCTTAAGAAAGTCAAAGCAGTGAGAACTGAGCTTGCAGCCGGTGGTGGCTGTCGCTTTCACGCTGTCTCACCCTCAGTGTTTCTCTCATTTTACAATAAAACCAAAATATCTCAGTGGGGACCAGGATTAGGATGAAGATCTGAGGCATGTGAAGATGAATACAATGGGGGAATTGTTCCGTTAAGTGTCTATTTAGGGGATCATAATTTTTCCTTGGCTCCAGTCAGACAGTAATATTACTTGGTATTCCTGGGCGTACAGGGCATGTGTCCAGCTACTGTTGTGCCAGTGACATTCTCAGGGGTGCCAGCCTTTGCTCTTTAAACAGAGTGAAAACAGAAGGCCCTTTCTGCATTTCATATGGTACATCGGTGCCTGAATAAATATTTGTTGACTGTTTAATTACTCTCTCACTGGTAAGAGCCATTGGAATTATGACTGTGTATCAACCTCAATAGGTAAGTAGAGGAAGATGTTTCAGACTTGACCCTTGAGTTCAGTCACATAGCTCAGACAGGGTATAAGTTCCATTTTAGAACCATACAGCAGAGACAGGAACACGGTCCCAGTCTGAGCAATGTGTGGTGCAGCAGTAAAACGGTGCTTTTCCCCTCTGGAGTCATTCAACAAGCATGTTCATAATGGACAGCCACTGGCGAGCTGACCTCAAGGACTTTTCCAGCTACTTAGCAGCGTTATGTACTAATTGTACAAAGCCTTCCGTTGCTATTAAAATGTCAGCAATGTATTAACTGATTAAATTAGACTCAAACCACGTAATGAGGCCCAAATCAGGAGTTTGGGTTGTATTTTTACAGTGGTTTTTAATAAGAAAATTTACAAAAAGACCTCAATGTTCTTTTGTTCTGAAGAATGAATGTCATCTTCCCATGCAAACAAAAAGCCTGTACAAACAAGACTAGCCCCTTTCTTTCACCGAATGGTTCTTCCAAGTGCCCACCTGCTTATAACATGTACGAGCATTAGACAACGGGGAATTAAACCAACTTTTTCCCCTTCCCCCAGACCCAATTTCATGATTATCCTAGCACATTAAAAGAATGCACACTCAGAATGGGAAAAAATACACTTGCAAAGGCTACCAAGAGACAATACTAGAAGAAGCTAATAAATATATTTATGCCTCAAGAGAGTCATATGTATGGGTTTTGTGCTGTCCTCCCTGACAGATTGCCCCAAAATGACTCCTTTTCCTTACACTGCACCAATCCAATAAATAGACATAAGCTCCAGAATCCATTCTGCAACTGTGAGGAGGGTAAATACCATATAGCACAGAGAAATTCAAGGTTCCTATGACTTTGTGACTAAGGCAGGTCCCCGTGGTACCATGTATTTCAAGCCATGCCTCATCTGTGAATATGTGTCATTCTAAATAGGTAGGCTCACTCTTTGGAGGGGCAACTCTCCTCCTATTTGCTTTCCTCCCCAAGGTTTTTCTCTATGTTGGATGTTTCCCCAGGGTCACTGCAGCGACTTAGTGAATCAGTTGACATGAAGGAAGAACAGGTTGATAAATACTGAAAGTACAGAACTGGCCTTTTCTGTGTGGGTATGGTCCCCAGGAAACCAGCATAAATAGTGCCTTGCATTAATAGCCTTCCAAGTGCCGTGTGTGATTACGTCCATCCGTTATGTCAGCGGCGCACGTTGCATGGAAGTCAGTGGCCCTTTCACAGCAGCCTCTCTGTGGAATAATAGACCCACAATAAGAACTGGAGGACAAGGAGTTGATTCTGATTTCAGCTTGAAATCTAAAAGGATTTCTGAATCCTTTCAGTAAATGAAGCCCACTCAATCAGTCAGCTGGAAGACATGTTCCTGAATTGGAATGTTAGAATCTCTGATAAAATAGGGGAAAAAATTAAGCAGATTATTTTATCTACCCAATGCCAGAGGGAAAAGATGTATTCTTTTTTGCAGGCTTTTTTCCTTCAGTGTAATACATTTTTCACTGGGAAAATAAGATGCTGCTGCTCTTGTATATTAGTATAACATATAAAACGTTATGATTCTTAAAGAAAGCTAACCTGATCACGGTTTCAGAATGTATCTTGGAATTTGTTTCTTTTATTTGACTGCTACAGAGTGAGGCTAAAGGGTAATTTGGGGCAGCATGTCAGCTAAGACAGCCACAAATCCTATTTAAAAATTGTGCTGAATTCCTTACATATATGTTACATTATTTTTCTTCCAGTGTTTGTAATGCTTTGGCTCTTTATCAACCTCATCCTAACTAAGGTCACTTTTTCCAAGGTTTATTAACCACTTAATTCGGAGGCCTGGGGTGAAGAATTAGGTTCGAGTTTAAATCTCACCTCCGTGTACCTCCATGGGTGATTGAGTTTCTAAATTTACACTCACCTACAAAACATGGGGATGGAAGGGGTACGGCTGTCTTTTTTCTAGGGTTTTCATGAAGATCTCTGTGCAGGATACACATTTCTTATGTCATCCTCGAAGGTCTCTAACTGACCTGTCCTAGATGTCCTAGCCTGGGTTGGTCCTCTTTCCTCCCAGGTAAGCTTCAGTACATCTTTTCCTGTGCAGAATCCCCATGTCTCCCCTTCTCCTTAGTGAGACACAGTGGCTCCTTCCACAGTGGGGGCTACTTCCTGCCACTTCCCAGCACGTTGCCCTCCACATCTTTCCTGCCTTCTCCCTACCTGTGCCCATCCAACAGGTGGATGCATGAATATCCAGCTAGTGCGTCTCAAACTTTGAGATGTTGGGGACACTGATTTTGTGGGTATGTGTGGGCCCTGAAATTCACATTTAATGAGGACAGTGACTCCCAAGGGGTCCCCAGGCCTAAGAGATAAAAGACAGTCATTTCCCTCATAAAGTCCAAGGTCCCCCAATGAGTCTGCTTCTTAGCATCTAATACCTAATCATTGAAGCTTTAGTTCAAAAGATTATGCGAATGGCTGCGTTCTTTGCAGCATTTAGTACAATAACCAGGATATTGAAACAACCCCAAATGTCAATGGGTGGTGAATGGATAAAGATATTGTGGTATATACTGTGCAGCTCTAAGAAAACAGATGAAATCATGCAGTTCACTGAAACCTGGGTAGAAGTGGAAGACATCATGTGAAATAAAATAAATCAGAGGAAGGATAAATGTAAGGTGCTCTTATCTGTGTGATACAGAGAGACTTGTGTCACTTGTATCACTTGTCTTCCCATTGTTCATCGATTTGCTCCAGTGGGCATCAGTAACATCTTTATACATCCTTATCGTGTGCTACTGTAGCCCAAGGGCATCTACTCACGCCAGGAACACAAAGAGCCTCAAACATTTCATTCAGGTCAGGGGACTGTGGTCTATAATTGTTACTGTTTTGGCATATCAAATATGACATGGGTAGTTTGCCTGGCTCTGCCATGCAGGTGGTTTACTCTCAGTGGTAGGTAGGCTCTCAGTTCGTGGCATTTACTGATTAACCACAACAGGGAGAAATCAGCTTTTCTCTTAGGTGGAGCTCTGACAATCTATGGAGTCTGGATGTTGAAAATGGCCACCTTCATGGTGCGGGGATTTCCTCTGGCTTCTTGTGAGGCTCTCTTGGGATGATGGGGCAGGGCTAGAACCCGCCTTCCCTCCCAGATGCCTCATGATCAGCTGAGCACAGGGAGAGCTGGTAGCAGCTCTGACCCATGTATCTGTGTCTCTGTTTCAAGCATACCTGGGCTTGGAAATAGGCTTTGCTGTAGGGTGGGACTCTGACAAGCAGGGTTTGAGATCTGTTTTTTTCTTGTGTGGAGCTCTGACAAGCTGTGGAGTCTGGATGTTGGAAATGACTGCCTTCATGGTGTGTGTGTGGGGGGGGGGGGGGTTCCCTCTGGCTTCTTGCAAGGCTCTATTGGGATGGCGGTCAAGGGCTAGAACCTGCCTTCCCTCCCTTAGACCTCATGATCAGCCAAGCACAGGGAAAGCCAGTAGCAGCTCTGCCCTGTGTATCTGGGTCCATATAGAGAGACAAAATAAGGAAATAGGCAATATGAATAAAGGCAAACCCTTAGCCTTGGATTTTAAAAACAAACAAATGGCGGGGGTAGTGGCAGAAAGGGAAGGACAAGGAATGAAGATTGAGCTGGTGATGACATTGGGACAGTGGTGAAGGGTCTTAGGCACTATGGTGGTGCTGGGGTGCACCAACTTTGTGAATCAATTCCATGAACTTTAACACTGTTATGATCTTGTTGCCTAAACTGTAATTTAAAAACATCGCGGAGCGATAGCCCAGCGGTAGGGCGTTTGCCGCACGCGCCGGCCAGCCGGCCTGGGTTCGATCCCCGCATCCCATATGGTCCCCCGAGCACCGCCAGGAGTAATTCCTGAGGCAGAGCCAGGAGAGCCCCTGAGCATTGCCGGTGTGACCCAAAAAAAATCCAAGACTAGTGGGTGCAGTTGGGTCAGTGGTGACAGAGATTGAGCATGGAAGGAGAAGTGAACACTCCTTTTAGAGAAGCAGTAGAGACACCAAACTGGCTCTTGGAGGAAGATAAGGAATTTACCAAACAGAAAGGAGGAGGATCCCTTCTTTTTGCAGAAGAAGCCACAAGAGAAATTAGAGACAGGAGGGATTGGGTTCTGGGCACCAAGTGGGCACCGTGGGATATGTGTGCTCAGTACCTGCTCCATCCATCGCAATGAATTTTAAGTTCATTCCTCTAAACCCAGAGAATGTGTTTTATAAACCGTAGCTGTGTGCTCAGGTGAATTTGTATGCTGAAAACTAAGGCAGCCTGTGCCTTAAATAAAAGTATGTCATTGAATTTTTTAATGCCCTCCTGCTTGGGAAACTAGTTAGGGCAGGTCCTGCAGAGAAGTGGCCACCAAGGAGGCTGGTGGTCAGCTAGAGTCCATTGACCTAGAGAGGAATGATATCTCTCTCTCTGCCCTTCCCTGGAGGCACCCAATGGACCAGGCATCTTTAGTTGTATAGTGACCAGCATTTCTGTGACTTCTTAGGCCACCTAGCCTATTTTGGTTTCTGGGGACTGGAGAGATAGTACAGCAGGTAAGGTGCTTGCTTTGTGCGCAGCCAAACATATTCCATCCCTGGCACCTCCTATTGTCCCCTGAGCACCACCAGGAGTGCAGGGGCAAGAATAAACCCAGACCCATGCCGGATGTGGCCAAAACAAAATGATCAACGTCTCCTAGTTTCTGGTCCTAAATTATTCATGAAGCAACAATTTTGAAGGTTCCTAGACACCCCCTTCCAGAAAAGTGTTTGCTGTAGTGTTGAGAGTAGTTGACTCTCTTTTGGGAATATAACAAAGTGAGTTTTATGCTTTGCTTTGCCTTCTTTTGAAATTTGTTTTGATTCTGCTTTCTATATTTTCCCTTGTTTTTTTATCCTCGTTGTTGTTGTTGTTGTTGTTGTTGTTGTTGTTGTTGTTGTTGTTGTTGTTGCCTTCACCAGGGATCACACATCAGGCTGTGGTACTCACACACTCAGCTGTGGTCCTGGCTGAGAAGTGAGCTCCTTTAATAGCTGGACTTGACCACCGCTCATCCGGTTGCTCTTTATCTATAGTGCTGCTACTTGCCCCCATTTGGGTTACAGTGCTCGCCGGGGTTGCTATGATGCACAAAACACATGCTCACTAGGGGTTACATTTCCGGCAGTGGTGCTCACACATCTTTTAGCAGATTCTCTAGCTAACAATACTATCAATCACAGTTTCTCATGCACCTGAGTCCAGTAGCGCATCCATCATCAGTGTGGCCCCTCTTTCTCTCAAGGGACGCACCAGCCCTCCCTGCTAACTCCTGGACTCAGTTGTGTGGATCAGTTTTCCCATTATGCTGACTTTGGATCTTTGTTGCTATCTTACTTTGTGTCTTTGAGTCCTACTATAAGAGATCATTCTGTATCTGTCTTTTCCTCTTGACTGACTTCACCCAGCATGATATTCTTTAGTTCCAAACATGTTGCCGCCAAACTGCATGATTTTGTTCTTTCTTAGTATTCCACTGTACCACAAAATTTTGTACCACAAAAATCTTGATCCGTTCGTCTGTTGTTGGGCATTTGGGTTGTTTCCACATCTTGGTTGTTGTACTAAGTGCAGCATTGAACATTGGTTTGTGTATATGCTTTTGAGAGTGTAATGGTTGTGTCTGGGGGACATAGGCCAAGAAGTTACACATCTCTTTAGTTGTGGCACTCAGCTGCAATGAGACCCTTTAGTTTGGGTGCTCAAAACCTATAGTGTGTCCCAAAATTCCTTATCACACCAGGAATTCCAGGAATTCCAGAGCTCCCAGGCTCAAGTAGTAGAGCTACTAGGATAACACTTGACTCATGTGGCAACATCAGAGATTGAACCCATAACCTTAGACTTGCACAGTAGGCATTCCTAAGTCACGAAGGTGCTACCTCATTGCCTGTATTTTTATTTTTTTTAATTTTTTATTTTTACAATTACAAAGATATACAATTAAAAAGTTCATATTTGGGTTTTGGTCATACAGTGTAGCAGCACCCATCCCGCCACCAGTGCCCATCTCCCACCACCAACGCCCCCGGTCCCCTCCCCCCCCCCCCAGCCCTCCCTCCATGGCAGGTTCTTTTATTTCTTTCCATTTCTCTATCTTTCTCTTTTCCTTCCCTCTCCAGACTATGGATTACAGAACATACATTAAAGGGTTGTCATGTGTATCCTTTTGCCTCTATTTAATGCTCAGTTCTAGGTTGGCATTAGTACCCTCACAATTGTTAGCACACTGTTCCATTTTCTGTCTTACCTAGCCTCTGAAACCTACACGTTTGTGATAATTTCCACCTTTGACAGGACCCTCCTGATCTATGTTTCACTTGACCTTGGATTTTGGTATCATAATATGTACCTATATATTTATGTTATGCAGATAAATGCAGTCATTCTGTAACTGTCTCTCTCCTTCTGGCTAATTTCGCTCAACATAATCTTCTCCATGTCCATCCATTTGTAGGCAAATTTTATAACTTCATTTTTCCTAACAGCTGCATAGTATTCCATTGTGTAGATGTACCAAAGCTTTTTTATCCAGTCATCTATTTTCGGGCACCGGGTTGCTTCCAGATTCTGGCTATTGTGAATAATGCTGCTATGAACATAAAAGTAGGGATGGTGTTTCCGCTGCGTATTTTTGGTTTCCCAGAGTAGATTCCCAGGAGTGGTATGGCTGGGTCAAATGGGAGTTCAATTTCTAGTCTTTGGAGGAATGTCCATATTGTTTTTCCAGAAAGGCTGTACCAGCCGGCATTCCCGCCAACAATGGATGAGTGTCCCCTTTTCCCCCACACCCACGCCAGCACTTGTTGTTCTTGTTCTCTTGAATATGTGCCAGTCTCTGTGGTGTAAAGTGGTATCTCATTGTTGTTTTGATTTGCATCTCTCTGATGATTAGTGATGATGAGCATTTTTTCATATGTTTTTTGGCCATTCGAATTTCTTCCTTGCTGGAAGTTTCTGTTCATTTCTTCTCCCCATTTTTTGATGGGGTTGTTTGTTTTCTTCTTGTAAAGTTCCTACCAGTGCCTGATATATCCTGGATATTAACCCCTTATCAGATGAGTACTGGGTGAATATTCTTTCCCATTCTGTGGACTGCTTTTGTATCTTAGTCACTGTTTCTTTTGAGGTGCAGAAGCTTTTTAGTTTCATGTAGTCCCATATATTTATCTTTTTCTTCTAGTTGCTTTGTTAGAGATGTTTCATCTTTGAAGATGCCTTTTTAGCTTCAATGTCATGGAGGGTTTTTCCTATATTTTCTTCAATGTACTTTATGGATTCAAGTCTGATATTGAGATCTTTAATCCACTTTGATCTGATTTTTGTGCATGGTGTTAGACACAGGTCCAAATTCATTTTTTTACATGTCGCTGCCCAGTTTCCCCAACACCACTTATTGAAGAGGCTTTCCTTACTCCATTTTAGACTCGTTGCACCTTTTATCAAAGATTAAATGATCATGTGTTTGAGGTTGGGTGTCAGGATACTCAATTCTATTCCATAGGTCCACGGGTCTGTTTTTATTCCAATACCATGCTGTTTTAATTACTACTGCCTTGTAGTACAGTTTGAAGTTGGCAAGGTGATGCCTCCCATCTTCTTTTTCCCGAGGATTGCTTTTAGCTATCCTTGGGGTTTATCGCTCCATACAAATTTCAGGATTGTTTGGTCAATTTCTTTGAAGAATGTCATGGGTATCCTCATAGGGACTGCATTGAATCTGTATAGAGCCTGGGGAGTATTACCATTTTGACAATGTTGATTCTCCCCATCCATGAGCAGGGAATGTGTTTCCATTTCCTTGTGTCCTCTTTTATGTCTTGGAGCAGTGTCTTGTAGTTTTCATTGTACAGGTCCTTTACACACTTGGGTAAGTTGATTCCTAGGTATTTGATTTTCTGTGGCACAATTGTGAATGGAATTGTTTCCTTAATATCCCCTTTCTTCTCTTTCGTTATTTGTATATAGGAAAGCCACCGACTTTTGCGTGTTGATTTTGTATCCTGCCACTCTACTATATGCGTCTATTGTTTCTAGGAGTTTTTTGGTAGAGAGTTTAGGTTCTCTAGGTATAATATCATGTCATCTGCAAATAATGATAGCTTGACTTTTCCTTGCCTATCTGATGCCCTTGATGTCCTTTTTCTTCTCTGATTGCTACGCAAGTACTTCCAGTACTATATTGAATAAAAGAGGTGAGAGGGGCAACCTTGTCTTGTCCCTGATCTCAGGGGAAGGCTTTCAACTTTTCCCCATTGAGAATGATGCTCGCTGTGGGCTTTTGGTAGATTTTTTGCCTGTATTTTTAATGTGCCCGTAAAGAAAGTAAAAATATATAGAAAAATGTTAGCTCGGTGCCTTAAATGGCAACCTTGTCAGCATACACTGATAGGGTCTGTTTTCTTTTTCTCTGATATGGTTCTAGTTTAGTTTTTTGTAATTATTTTAAGAGAGTGGTGGTAAATCACATCATTTCCATAGAAACTGATCTCCATGGAACAAAACAAAGTAGTAATTTGCCAAGAAATTGTGCTAACCAAAATCACATGTAAATTCTAAATGGAGGCTCAGGGAAAGTAGAAGATCATTTGGATATGCGGTGGTGCGGACTTGGAGCTTTTGTGGGAGTGATTAGCTGTGTCCTTTTGAGGGACTCCAGGACTTTCGTGTATTGGAAACTATGCTAAATCTGCACATGTCATATTCCAGAAATGTGCCTCAGACACTGGAATGAAATGCTCATTCACTGTGATCTAAATCATTGTTGGTTTCCAGTGTAAAATGGGCAGACAAAGAGATGTTGACATTAGCAAGTGATGTTGCCTCTGATGAAAGGAATACATGGAAACCAGCTTGGCCTGATGGGCAAAACGAGTGCAGTTGTCAGCACTCAATGATAGGGGTTTTTGATTTTTTAAAACTTGACTTTGTGTGTTTAGTGCAATTCATATTTATTCTTCCTATTGTTTGATTTCCCTGATGTTCACCATGATGAAGCAGCTTTCCCCTGACCCTCCTGTAGCCCTCACTACCTGCTATAGAAATATAGGTTCTATATAAAGGGTTTGTTTGTCACCCACACTGCATCAGGTAAAATAATTCTCCCCCACCACCACACCAGTTCTCAAAAGAGTGCAGGTTGCTGTGGGACCTAAATGCAAACACGTGCAGAGTAGAAGGACCCAGGAGTCCCCACAAAGAGCTAAAGATAGCTGCCACACTGGCAGCTCCTTGGTGATGAGCAGAGGGTCACTCCGCCGAAGTGGAGGTACGGGTTGCTGGGGAAACATTTTGAGGTTCACTTCAGAGTACTTGATCACGTGAGAAGTGAAAGAAAAGTCACAGAAACCATGAGTGTGGGGTTCATACTCCTGAAACCAACAGGTGGGGTTCAGGAGTGGGGACAGAATGGAAATGAAGGGGGGGGAACTTAATTTTCCACTGACCTTCTGTGCTTGGGCTGCCCCCTACGGTGAAAGCAGAAGACCAAAGAGAAAGACATTGATTATATGTGACCTCCTGTAATCATGCACCAGCCTCGGGGAAATGAGGAGCTCTATGGGTGGTTTGAAGTTCGGGATTAAATACCGTCTTAACAGAGAAGTCCATGACTTAGGAGAGAGTAAATAATGTTAAGGAAATGTGGCCAGGCCCTTTGAAGACTAGCTGGGAGATCAGATGGTTTGTGACCTAGTTTGGCGGGGTGTGGAGTTGGCTTTTTTACCTCCTCTCTTATACTAGGGGCCAACGGTCTTCCCGTGTGGATGAAACTCCTGATACCATGGGTATTTGTGGTTATCACGTTCTTTTCCAAGGACCTATCTTTCAGAATTCAGAGAAATCATCTCCCTACAATTCTTGTTTTTCAAATGTCTACAACTCAAAATAATACGCTAAAGTGCCATGTTTTGGGGTGCTGTGTTCCACTGTCCTTTCTGGAGCAGAACAGAGAAAAAAGGAGGCATAGAGACTCAGCAGCCATGCCAGGCACCGGGTGCAAGCCCCTTCCTGCCCCTTAAGGGCCCCAGCGAACTCTCACTGCACTGGTGCCTGTCAAACCTGGAGCCGAAGCTGCAGCCATCTGAGAGATCGGTGTGCTGAAACCCTGACTAGATTTATTTTCACAATTACTCCTTAGTGAAAGAAAATGATTCTTTTTACAGCTTGTGACTCACTAAGCGCTTTGTGCTATTTGGGAGAGACCAGGAAAGCCTCATCACAGCGCTGCGAATTCTCTCCCAGCAGTTACCATGTTCACTCTCTTCCACACGGCTGGAGGAAGACAGCTCCTGTCAGCAGGCTCTCCCATTGTCCTGCCCCGCCTCTGTCTTCTTCCTGAGACTCCCCCAGTCTTCCTTTTGCTTAACTTGGCAGCCAGGGAGTTAAACTGGGCCCAGATTGAAACACTTCATCCCCAAGAAAGTCCTGAAGCAAAAATTGCCCGCGAACCGGATGGGCACAGCCGTTTCTCTCCCCCTCAGTCTCCCTGAGACAAAAGCCCGGGAGACGGAATGTGGCCTAGTTTTAACTCTTGGCCATCTCCCTCTCCGGCTGCTGTGGCAGATTGATTTCTCTGACTTCCCTTTGAAAATTCTGTTTTCATTTCTCAATATCCACCAGCCCATCCTGCTCTCCAGCTTATCGCCAACTGACAGTCCTGTGACCGCTCCCTATCACAGCATCTTTATTTATGAAGAACCCTGGGCTTGACGGACTCAGCCAGCTTCCAAATGGAGCATTTTGTCACTCAGCCGCCGAAGTATCAGATTTAAAGAAAAGTCTTCCACAGAGCAGGAAACGATCGATCTGTTCTTCCTAAAGTGCTTTCTGGGTCCTTTTCTTATTGTTATTATTAGTCCTTGATAGAAAGGAATCAGGACAGTGGAAACATTTTTATAAAATGAGGCTTTGGCGTGATGATTAACTATGTAATAAACCGGGAAGGCTTCACCGCGGTGAGCTGCTCTCCTTCCACCTGATTGCTTTGCTAATAAAAGCTTTTTTTATGGCAACAGAGTAAAATTTTACTCTCCAGGCAGTTTCAATAAAATGAGAGGAGGTGTTTTGGGAAGGAGGAAGGACATGTTTGAAGCCTGTGAGGTCATCCTGGTATATCTGTGAGCTCAGCTTGTGGAGAACTGGTCCCAGGGGTCTTATGAAGAACTGGTACCCACATGAGGGCTTTAACGCTTACTTAGAGAACTTTCAATGATCAGTGAAAAGCCGAGTAAAGCAGTATGCATTGTCAAGTGCTTAGGATTACAATGGGAAATAAAAGAACTTCATACTGGGATTGTAGGTGATTCGCAGTGGGAGGTGCACATCCCCATAACTGATCACCACCCCAATTTGAAGACAGAATCATCCACTACCTCTTTCAATTCTGAGCCAACCTCTGTGTATTTGGTGGATATTATTACACTTTTATCCATAATTGTGTGTCTTGAATGATTATATTCCAGCCGTGACAAGATTTTCAGACATTTTTGCATAGATAAGGCATCCTTGAAGAACCACAAGATACCAGTTAAAAAGTAACTGGACCCTAAAAAGAAAGAATAAATGTTATCTTCCTCTCCTATTCATTACTCTTCTCCAGCAATTTGAGCAGAAGTTTGCTGAAATGAAATCAGAGCTCCCTGGAGATGTGATGGTTCCGTGCAGACCAGTAGCAGGATCAGAGTGATAGAGAGGAAGACAGGTTGTGTAAGGGGAAGAGTTTCCCCAAAGAGTAAGGCATCTGCCAAGGCCCCAGTGTGGGGGAAAGCAGAGCTCTGGTCTCCTGGGGTGTTGGACCACTACTAGGACATCAACTGCAGATGTCCTTGGTGCGGTGCTCTGCCTCTTATGCTCACACCTCAGATTTCATCTGTTCTTGTTTTGAACAACTTTGGCTACTCCCTGTCTAAACAAGCCTGCCTTAGAAGTGAGCACATGGCCTTTCTGCTTCCCCTGGAGCAGTGTGGTCTGTGACAGTGGATTTTCTGGGATTCACCCTGTCTATTACCACTCCTCTGAGAGGTCCTGACTCCTACCCTCTGTATCTGGAAACTAAATTTGCTCCCAGAGTTTCTCTGACAGCCCTTTTAGATGTACCTCTCCCTAACTTCCAAAAGATGCAGGGCGGCCCGCCAGGACTTTGACAAAATCCTTCATGAAGATACTTGGCAGGCCTTGGACATTTGGAAGGGGTTAGACTTGCCTTTCCTCTCTGGCCCTTTCCCTGAGCTGGTACTTGCTGGGGATAATGCTGCCTCCTCGAGGCCCCCAGAGAATCAACTACCTCCTCCACATCCACTCTAGTTCTTCCCTGCTTGGGTTCTGCTACCTTCAAAGCAATGCTCCTAGGAAACTCTCGGGTATCCCTTTAACTGAGATTCTAGAGCTAAGCTTCTTCAGCTTTTTCCACTTTTCACCAGAGAAATTTTTATGCAACCCCAGGTATATAGAACAACTATACAGAGCAAACATTTTACAGGTAATAAATTATAAGTTTATTTTAAAGACTGTTTTCTGTGACCTCTCCCTCTCCCCACGGTAAGGTGACCCTCTATGGCATTGTGACTCACATATAAGAAGCTCAGTTCTAGAGAAGCGTTTAGGGCACTGCCTTAGGCTGGCACCTGATCTGGGTTTCAGCCTCTCCACTGGGCGTGGGGGCCTGACTCAGCAGAGACAGTTCAGTATGTGAGTTTTGAAAGCAGTCATACTTTGTAGTGCTTCAATTACTAACACGCTGGAGGACAATCTTTAGATGAAATACCTAGGGGAATGGAAGCCTGGTTTGATGCCAGCCTCGCCAGCGTTTTCACATCCTCAAGTGGGCATTAAGCAGATTAGCAATTTATTGTGTATAACCTTCATCCTGCTGTTGCTGGCCTAGAGGCCTGAACTAACCACAGAGTGAATATCCAGCTTTGTTTAATATATGTTAGACCTGGGGTAATGTATTACCAGCCCCTAAATGTCCATCCAGTAAATTCTGCCCACATGATTGTGGTAACAAATTTAATCAACAAAATCTCTTTGGTTGGTTGGGTTATTTTTTTTCTCAGTCTCATAGTGGCTGGTAAAACGAGCAAGGGCCTTTCTCTTCACACGCTGGCTCAGAGCGCCAGCCTCCAGGGTCTGTGTCTTGTCTGGGGACTGAGGGGCGTCTTTGTGGGGTCCCAGCACCTTCTCTGCACTCTCCCAGGCTGGCTTTACCATCCGTGTCCTCATTCATCTTGTCCATCATTGTGCAGCGTGTATGCGCCCATGACCTGCAGACACAGCTTAGGAACCTCTGGTTCCTGAGGATTGGAGCATTTCTGTTTTCTTCTTGCCTTCATCATTTTTCCCTTCCTGTTATCACTATTTCTTCAGTAGGTTTGATGGGTAATGGGTTGCTTCATCTTCCTCTTTGCTCTTCCAGAAAGAATGTAAAATAATAGGATACTAGAACCCTGTTTTAAAAACCATGACTGTATTCCCAGCCGCAAAACCGTTTTTGTGTTGTTTATTTTTTTTTTTTTGGGTCACACCCAGCGATGCTCAGGGTTACTCCTGGCTCTGCACTCAGGAATCACTCCTGGCACTGTGTAAGGGACCATATGGGATGCCGGGGATCGAACCGGGTCAGCAGCATGCAAGGCAAATGCCCTACCCGCTGGACTATCGCTCGCGCCCCCTTGTGCTGTTTATTTTTGTTTTTGAGTCTCACCTGGTGCTGTTCAGGCCTTACTTACTCTTGCTCTGTGCTCAGGGATCACTCCTGGTGGGTTTAGACTATACAGGTTGCAAGCCCAAATCTCATGCAAGGCGCTCTGCCTGCTGTACTATGGCTTCTGCCCCACCAACCCAAAAACTGGCCTGGGAAGTAGCAGGCACTCAGCAAATGATTGTTTAATGAATGAACGTTGTATTCACTTCTCTCTTCCAGTGCTTCTCTGAGACTTTCATCCTGCATATCCATCTCAATCCTGTACAACCTTACTTGGTTCCCTGGTGTTACCTGCAAGACTCAGACGCTCTGGTTCTGGGAAGTTCTTTGACTCAAAAGGCTCTGACTTCTCCAGGCTCTTTATTCTCCCCAGCTCCTGGTTTCCTGATTCTCTCTCTTCTTTCTCCTCCCTTTCTCTAGGAAAGTGGACATTGAAACATTTTCTCCAGATTGCGACTTATCTCCCCTATAGTTTATCCAACAGCCTTGTTTTTTTAAACTGACATAAGCCTGCTCTCTTAGATTCTTCAAAGCCTAAATTTGCTTGGTTACTCTTTGAAATGAAATATTATTTGTAAATTTGTTAGCGAAGCTAAAGATATATTGTAACCAAGGAGTATAAGCCTGATAACTCATCTAGCATTTCATACAGATAAAGAATGATATGGATGGTCTCTGGGAAGAAATGAAAGAAACTGGTCTGAGGCCCCCCAGGTAGGGGAACAGAAGCAGCTCAGACAGAGAGGAGTGACTTCTTACCATATGCCTTTCAGTAACATGTGTTTCCTCTACTTAAAAATACACTGACATGATACCTCTGTAATCTCAATAAATAAAGCATATCCTGATATGCTAGTTATGCCAAAGTGACCATCTGCAGTGACCTTCAGCCATATGCGTCATGGAGCTCGCTGCCGTCTGCACTTGATAGATTAGGCTTGGAGCCCAGTTCTACAGAGTCTGCTATTCAGTGCACACGTCAGTTCTTTCCATTAGGGTTTCCTGATTGGAAAGATCTAGCTCCCTCAGCACACAGCCTTCCCCCCCCTAAATGTTTGGGTTAAGGAGGGCCCCCAAACCCCTCAAATATATCCTACTTCTTGACAAATATTGTAAAATATTTCCTCTTTAAGAAGGCATAAACTTTTAACACACTACATTTTAAAAGTGCCTCTGATCGGGGAGGAGGGATGCATCTGGAACAGTCAGCATAGTAACAGTGTGATGATTTCGGTGTAAAGAAGTGTGTGAAACACAAGTTCATAATGAAACTGTTCAAATAAGCAAAATATGTCATCAATTACTTTGGAAGATGCTAAGGAACCAACTGTTGTCTTGAAAATTTGAATAATAATAACGGATGAGGACTTATCCTGCTTTATCTAAACAAATGGTTCTGCATGATAACCAAAAGGGAAATTTTCTCCTTTTGGAAAAATTACAATAAATAAATGAAGAAGGAATGATAGAACATGATTTTTTCCCCAATTTTGCAAACCCAGTTGATCTTAACAGTGATCCTCAATCACTACTGATATCAAAAGGAAAAGATGTGGGGCAGAGCAGCAGTACAGTGAGCAGAGCATTTGCCTTGCACGTAGTTTACCCTGGTTTGATTCCCAGCACCACTAGAAGTTGATCCCTGAGCACAGAGTCAGGAATAAACCCTGAGCACTGCTGGGTGTGGCCCAAAAGAAGAAAAAGGAGATTGTCTTTTATTTTCTACAGAGTTATTAGGTATAGAAGTGTGAGTATGCTCACTTTTGTTTTTCTTAAGAGGAAAATTTGTGAGTTGCTTCATTTTGTTTGTGCTGTTTTAAGCATAAAACAATGTATTCCTCCTGAATTTAAAGGGAAAAAATCTGAATCCAGCTAAATTTCTATGCCTAATAACAAATGAATAAGAAACATAAATGACATGGTTAAATAATACCATGAATATACTATCAGCACAATTTATATGCTAGTCAAGTCTACAGGGCAAACAACCTGCTTCCTTCAGCAAATAAACTGTAAAGGAATGGACCCCTCATTTAAAATAGATCTAAGAGTATTAGATGACTCAAGGGCCAGAGTGCTTGCATTGCATACAGGTTTGACTACATGGTCCCCCAAGCACTGCACCAGGAGTAGCCCCTGCACCAACTACCTGAAGTGAATAGACTTTATTTCAACGCCACCTCAAAGGTTAGAAAAAATGTAGGGGACAATTGGGGAGATTTAATAGATATCTGGGAACATTAAACTACTGTTAATGGTTTCAGATGTTGTAGTAATAGTGTTTAATTACCCCCAGTAGTCTTGTTTTTAGATATATGCGTTATTTATGGTAAAAGTAATTAAATATTTATGCTTAAAATGAACATTTAAAAACCGACATCTAGCCTTAGACTTAAGGTGCATATGTGTCCAAACATATGATGATACATTGTTTCTGGGAAGAGAACTAGGCTTTGGGATGAGAGAGAGATAAACTTTGGACAGATGATGACTCTGTGCAAAAAAATACCTTTTCAAATCCTCCACAACATTGAAGCTAAAGGCATCTTCAAAGACAAAATACCACTAACAAAGCAATTGGAAGCAAAGACAAACATATGGGACTACATGAAACTAAAAAGCTTCACCTCAAAAGAAATGGTGACCAAGGTACAAAGACAGTCCACGGAGTGGGAAAGAATATTCACCCAATAACCATCTGGCAAGGGATTAATATCCAGGATATATCAAGCACTGGTAGAACTTTACAAGAAGAAAAAAGCCAACCCCATCAAAAAAATGGAGAGAAGAAATGAACAGAAACTTCCAGAAAGAAGAAATTCGAATGGCCAAAAAGGTATATGATCATCATCACTAATCATCAAAGAGAAGCAAATCAGAACAACAATAAGCTATCATCTCACACCACCAGAGACTGACACATATCCAAAAGAACAAGAACAACAAGTGCTGACATGGATGCGGGGAGAAAGGGACTCTCGTCTATTGTTGGTGGGAATGTTGACTGGTACAGTCTTTTGGGAAAACAATATGGACATTCCTTCAAAAACTAGAAATTGAACTTTCATTGACCCAGTCATACCACTCCTGGAGGTCAAAAATACACAGCAGAAACACCATATACACTTCTATGTTCAGAGCAGCACTATTCACAATAGCCAGATTTTGGAAACAACCAGATTGCCCAAGAACAGACAACTAGATAAAGAAACTATGGTACATGTACACAATGGAATACTATGCAGTTGTTAGGAAAAATGAAGTTATGAAATTTGCCTATAAATGCATGCGCATGGAGATCATACTGAGTGAAATTAGCCAGAGCCGAAAAGGACAAATACAGAATGACTGTATTTATTTGTGGGATATAAAAAAAAAACAGCATGATACCAATATCGAAGGCCAGGCAAAACATGGATCAGGAGGTCTTGTCAGTGGGTGGAATCTATTGCAAGTGTATGGGAGTCAAAGATTAGGTAAGACAGAGAAAGGAACAGTGTACTAATAATTGTTGTAAATGATAATACAAGCCTAGAACTGAGAATTGAATGTAGGCAAATGGATGTACATGATAACCTCTAAATGTGTGTATTGCAAGCCATAATGTGTAAGAAAAAAGAGAGAAAGAGAGAGAGAGAGAGAGAGAGAGGAGAGAGGCTAAGTGCCTGCCATGGAGGGAGGCGAGGGAAGGAAGGAAAGGAATCAGGGAACATTGGTGGTGGGAAATGGGCACTGGTGGAGGGATGGGTGCTGGAACATTGTATGACTGAAACCCAAATATGAACATCATTGTAATTGTATATCTAATGGTGGTATAATAGGTAGGTAGGTAGATAGGTAGGTAGGTTGAGATAGATAGATAGATGATAGATAGATAGATAGATAGATAGATAGATAGATAGATAGATAGATAGATAGATAGATAGATAGATAGATAGATAGATAGATAGATAGATAGATAGATAGATAAAAATAAATATTTTCACCATCAAAAAAACTTTTTTAAAGGCCTTTGCAAAGGGCTAACTAAAAATTAAATGAAATAAATCATGGCAGAGGGGAATTTATTTGAAACTGAAAGTGCTTTTAGGGGAATGAAAAGCCTAGACTCCTGTTTCAGGCATAGAGGTTGGTAACCCTGTGTCTAAAGAGGGTTCCAAGACCATCTGCAACAACATTGCTCCATTGCCGGCTAGAAGCCCAAGGCTGGGCCATGGAGATATCCAAAGTACAGGCCTTGATCACCTGAGTACCAGTACAGACACTTATTACTTTGCTCAGGAACTTGGGGATTAATAGAGCAAAATATCCCCAAATTAAAACTCAAAACACAATAGTTCTGGAAGTCCAAAAGCATTTGCTCTTTTTAGATTTCCTCAGTGATTTGATTCGCAGATGTCACCGTATGCTACTTGGGAATGGCCTTTCCGTGTTGCATCATTTTTGGAAAAGCAAAGTATGCTGCTGGCATTAAACACAGAAATCTTTGTGGTCATTTTGTGTTTTGTTTCATGAAAATTATTTTTCTGTGTACTTAAAGTGCTTAGAAAAAGTGTTATCTTTGACAAGCATTCTTTGCTTTTGTTTCCCCAGCATCATTGACAAAGAAGTTTCATTAATGGCAGAAATGGACAAAGTGAAAGAAGAAGCCAGTAAGTTGGTTCTTTGATTAAAAACATGGTGGTGGGCCAGAGCGGTAGTCCAGCCGGTAGGGCATTTGCCTTGCAAGCTGCGGACTGGGTTTGATCCTCAGCATCCCATATGGTCCTTCGATCACCTCCAGGAGTGGTTCCTAAGTGCAGAGTCAGGAGCATCACTGAGTATGGCCCAAAAATAAAACAAACAGAAAAACTAAGAAGAAGCATGGTGGTTTGAGAGCCTCTCCCAATCAGAAGCAATCCAGAGAGTAGACAGACAGTGATAAGGATTCCTAGTGGGGTCTGAAAGTCCCCCTTGAGTTCTGGCTTATGAGCTCTGTAACCAGAAGCCCCTCACTTAGCACCATAAACCTCAATAAATTCATGTGGCAGAAGGGTCTGTGTACCACCACTGAGTACAGGGTAAGACCGACACTGCAGAGGGGCTGAGCCCAGTACTGTGACATCCAAGGGAAGTTTTGTATGTAACAAGGCCAACTTTAGAGTTAGTTGAGTTTTAAATAATATGAAATTTTTTAAAAGAACATAAATTCTATTGAAGCAATTAAATTTTAGCCAAACTTTGGTACATCTACACGATGGAATACTATGCAGCTGTTAGGAAAAATGAAGTTATGAAATTTGCCTATAAATGGATGGACAAGGAGAGGATCATGTTGAGTGAAATTAGTCAGAAGGAAAAGATAGATATAGAATGACTGCATTTATTTGTATGACATATATATATATATATATATATATATATACACATACATATTATGATACCAAAATCTAAGGATCTAAGGTCAGGGGGTGAAACGTGGATCAGGAGGTCTTATCAAAGGTGGAAATTACCACAAGCGTGTGGGAATCAGAGGTTAGGTAAGACAGAGAAGGGAACATGTGCTAATAATTGTCAAAAGAGCTAATACAACCTAGAACTGAGCATTAAATACAGGCAAAAAATGCACATGATAACCTCTCAGTGTATGTATTACAATCCACAATATGTAAGAGAAGGGAGAGAGAGAGAGAGAGAGAGAGAGAGAGAGAGAACCTGCCATAGAGGCAGGCTATGGGAGTGGGTCGGGAATCGGGGACATTGGTGGTGGGAAATGAGCACTGATGGAAGGATGGGTGCTGGAACACTGTGTGAACGAAACCCCCAAACATGAACAACTTTGTAATTGTAAAAAAAAAAATAATAACTGTATGTTTTCAAGCCTTCGCAGTTTAGAGATCTTGTTACATTTCTTCTGCAGTCATTTTTTTCACTTGTTTTTTCTTCGAATCAGCAAACCAAATTTAACAAATACACCTGTAAAATTAATTTCATTTGAAACTTAAATTCTCCTTAATATTTTGAATTGCATTTATCTGTTTAATATATCTTGTTTTTTGGAGCATTTCAAACACTGAGAAGGCTAACTCTCAGACCTGGTGGGCTAAGTGTCTAATGCTTTTAAGCAGCTCTCCTAATATTAATAATTACGACTTAAAGATCTACTAAATGAAGTTCTCTCAAAACACTCCAATTTCATTTAGAAACTTCTGTTTACAAATTAATTCTATTTGTTGACACTTGCCACTTTAACACCTGTAAAGAAAAACCTTTGTGTTTTAACTTGAAAGCACAAGTGCGATTTTACTTAGTATGCCAAATATGTTTAAACAATGAGCGCAATCAGATTATCTTGATCATGGCAAGACCCAGAATATGAATGCTCTGGGGTTCATACGTTAGCCAGACTTTGGCTTCACTTCTCACTCTCTGCTGTTGTACAGGCAGGCACTCTGCAGCTGCCTAGCAGAGTTACTATCTCATAGAAGCTGAGGTCCCATGCTGGGGCACTCCAGGCCAGCATACAGAGCCCTCTCTTTTTTAATTCAGTCCACTATGCTAGTGGGAACCCTAAGACCGTATTTTCCATATGGGATTTTATTTTCAAACCCTTATCTCTAGGCATTTCAAACTCTTCATCCTTGCCTAAACTTTATCTCATGAATTGGATCAGTGGCCACCCACGTCTCCAACCAGGCTTCAGCTAAATTCCTTTATCCTTAACAAGTGTGCCTTTCTCTTTCCAGAATGAAGGTTGTGACCCAATTTTGTATTCTCTTTGCGTTTTGCTTGCCTAAGACTTTGATCAAAGTCTCTAATCATTTTCTGAAAAAAATAGCTATCAATTTTTGAAACAATATTTATATATATTTGTAAACAGCATTTTAGTATCTAAAAAGATAGTAAATATCTGTTAAAGGAAACTAATGTGACCTCAGAATAAGCTGTAGAGGAGAGAGTTATACAGTCTATTTGGTTGTGAAATTATTCTTTGGAAGTTTGTTGATTTCTTCAGCATAAGGAGATTGCCACATAGATTTTCCCTCATTCTCAGGATGTAAATTACTTTATTTTTCAATTTTATATCCTACTGATAAAAATTCTTATCATCAACACCAACTCAGAATGTTTCCTCTAGCCCCAAAATAAAATGTTAATAGCACATGTGCTCATTCTTAGATGTGCTTTTTCTTAAAGTATTCCAATTCACATTTTTAATACATATTGGTCCTCCTTCTTAGGACAATAATATTCAGTGCCAAGACCTTTGGAATTTGGAGCACCATATTAGGAGGCAGTTCCATTTTTAAAGCTCATTCAATCAGTAAAGAATTACTGCTCGTTCACTGTGTGCTCAGCACTGTGAAGAAACTGGGACAGATAGCAAACAGATAAAGCTCTCAGGCAAACTGACACCGACACATGGGTCACAGGGCTGGCCTCATTGTAGTTATTGGTGCTGCTGGTTGTGGTTTTAGAACTTAGCAACATCTTGGGAAAGTCACTTTTCAGTAACAAACTTGTTCAGCGACAAACATCTTAGTACAGATTTCACCCACTTACTAGATGTGTGACCTTGAACCATTTTTTCTCCAATTTATCAAAGTCTAAGTTTCTTTATTAGAAAGGAGAGGGATAGTAAGAGTATCAACCTCAGATAGTTACTCTGGAGTTCCAATGAGAAAATACAAGCCAGCCTCTTAGCATGCTGCCTGACACTTTTGTGTACAAAAGGAAAACTTCGTATTGATGAAGAGGCTGGTGCGTGTGACAGTCAGAAAACGGAATCAAGTGGGCGGGCAGCCCGTCTTTGAGAGTGTGTCTCTCTCTCAGTCTGCCTTGCTCAAAGATAAGGCAATAATGCTGAATTTTCCCCCACAAAGTATAGACTTCCTTTGAAGCCACCATCTTGAGCTTGCTTTTATCTGTTTCTTGAGAATTTTTTACATTTTTATTTTCTTCTGATGCACAAGGTATAAGCCATTTTTCCTTAATTATAACATGGGATCCTATGTCCTTCATGATACCTAATGCAATGCTGAAAAAAACATTTGCTACTTTCTAATATTTAAATAAACCATTGCAGTGAGTTCAGTAAGATCCACTACTAGTGAACATTTCCATAGTTAAAAGTGAGGAAGTACATTTTAAGCCACTATATTTTAGTTCATTAGTAATTTTTGTGATGAGCATATGTGAGCGTATGAAGCAAATATTTTGTGTAATTTATTTCACATGATTCCACAAGAACATCCAAAGGACATGTGATCACTACATTTGGAAGATGAGGTCACGAGCATTACAGTGCTAAGATCTGCTTTCCCTGTCTAAATAATTGAATGCTTAGCTGACCATGTGCTTCGGGTGTCAGATTTACTGGAGATCTAGGGAGAAACATTATGTTAACTAGAATACAGATACATTAGTAAATAAAACTCTAACTCTGCCAGAAAAAATAAATTTGAGAAATGAGAAGGGTTTTAAAGACACTTTGTAAATGAAGAATTACTTCTGTCCTGAGTGCTATTCCCCCCCCACCCTCAGAATTTCAAGAACACTCTTTGCTGAGTAGGAGTATTTGAGAAGTTATAAAATTTTCCATCACTCAAATAATATTAGCGAGCTTACAATATGTTCCCAAAACTTGAAGAAATTTATAAATTCTCTTGAGAAAATGAATCTCAGCATTTCAGATACTGTTTATGAAAGTACATAAATCATATTAATCAAGTCCTTAGTCTGGTGAAAATATGAGCTGTATGAAACTGTCTTCTACAAATTTCTGAAGGAATGCTTCTTTCAAGACATACTTCTTACTCTATTTTAAATTATAGGTTCAATGAATCTTAGGATCTAATGTGTTTTGTTTCTACCTTTTGTTTCTATGATTGATGTTTTGGGGTGAAAATGTGGCTTCCACCAAAGGATACATTCTGACTTCAGATCTCAAGTTTTGAGAGTTTTTCACTTTTTCATAATGAAAAGCTTTGAAATGTTAATGAGACTATATGTAAAACTTATCTCAACACTTGCTGATGCAAAGTATTCATTTCCATGCACATTTGCATGAGTGTAAACTCGAATTTATTGGTGATCTTGTACCTGCACTCCTATTTTAGGGCCAGTTTATAACTATTTCTAAAAAATCTTTGGTTTCATATGAATGCCCAAGTTCAGCTTGAATCAAAAAACAACAATTACCCTTAATTGTCACCAGTGCCAAGAAGGAGCCTTTAAAGAAAATGAAATCCATTTAACTGCAGTCGCTCTCCTTCTGCCACCCCTTGACTACTTGCTTGGCAAGTCAGAGCCTTCGGGAATTGATTTTTCACAAGAGTTAAGTACTTCGTTTTATCTTCATGGAATCATTTTCTCATGCTTTAGACACTAGGTCCCATCACAGGTTGAATTATAGTGGCAAATAAATAGCCAAAGTGTCCTCAACATTCTGAAGTGATCCCTGTCTGTAACAGAAATGCTGATCTTCTTTGCATAGTCCTTCTAAGAAGGAATTGATTCACTCTTTGAATCCTTCATGTCACAAACATTTTGGTCACCCACAAGGTCCAAGCCCTTCTCAGTATGCTCCGTGGATGTTGAGCTCCATATCAGTCTTTGCCGAGATTGGAGTTATCTGTGAAGGGCAAGCAGGTAGCATTAATTAACAGGGCAGCTCGGAAGGGACCCTGGAAACTAAACACCTTACTATCTCCTGAAGAGTCATAACCTCACTCTAGCCAGTTATGGCTAGAAATTTTATTATTTTAAGAGAAGTTCGAAGTTCTACTTAGAAATGGAGTCTCCTAACTTTCCAGTGTGTGCAGTTCATTTGTAGCATGTGGAATAAATGCAACATACATGCCCTGTGTATCTCCTTTCTATGACCTCTTGTCTAACAGGATTCCCAAGGATGTCTTTCAGAAGTACACTCAGTTTCAAATGGAAATTCCTTTCTCTCCCATCTGGGCGGAGAAATTTTCACTGGTTCCTCATGTTCTGAAAGACTGCTAAGCACAGATTAGCCTGTGCCCAGCCACATGGCCTTGCAAGTGAAAAGCAGTAAATAATCAAAGCCTAATTACAGTAGTTGGGCAGATGACTAGACTTTATAAGCTATAGATTACTTGTTGATTTCCATCTCGCTATTGGTGTCTGCATTGTAAAAATTCCAGTCTGTCTGAAGAATGGTCTATGGTTTACAGAAAATCTCAACTCTTGATTGATTCTCAGCTCCTATTTTGGATTTTAAAGGTGACTAGGTGGGGGTAGGTTTATAATTCAAAGAACTCATGCAGTTAGAAGTAGTATTATTTGACTCTGTACATTGCTATAAAGCCAGTCTAATGAAGCAGTTGGCCCTTGTCTAGTCAAGAACAGAATGTGAATTTGATACTCATATGGTCTTAGAGGGACAGCGCTATTATTGTAACTCAAAATGCTTGTCCAAGCAAAATAAGGCAATTCATATGTGACTTGAATTAGAGAACTACAGTGATAGCCTTTAGAAGATGATGGAGTCAGAAATGCAGAAATGTGGCTCAGTTGTAGTGCACATGTTTGCCTGTGTGAGGCCCTGAGCTCCATCCTAACAACAAAGATCCTCACACCAGCACTGCCAGATGTGGTCACCACAACAGTAACAGTAATGAAGATAATCTCACCTTATGTGTTTTGTTTATGGCTTCTAAACTCCATGATCTTTTTTTCTTTTTCTTTTTTTTTTTTGGGGTCGCTACTTCTTAAGTGGTATTCAGCCAACCAGACTAGAGACTCAGTGTGAGGGTCCAAGGATGTAGCGCTGTTCAGGCGCTAAAGTGCCAGAGACCATCAGAACTACCCTGGTAGTGCTAGAGGTCCTCCAGGCCATATGTGGGGGGGGTGCTTGGTGGCTTCTAAGGATACAGCCTGAGCTACACAAAGACACATATGCTGGGGATTAAACCAGGGTAAGCTACATGCAAAGGATTCACCCTCACTAACTGCTGTACTATCACTCCAGCCCCTTAACTGCAAGATCTTTTAGGAAACACAAATTAATCTGTGGACTTCAAATTAATACTGGCGTCTTCCTTAACCTTTGGTTTATCTGAAGCTTGTGAAATGTGGTGCTAAAGAACGGTGTCCTCTGCATGCTCAGATGCTGAGCAGAACAGCACAAATCTGGTGGAAACCAACTTGAGCTCATTCATGCAGTTTTCCCATTGGAGACACTTATAACAAAGACAAGGTAGTTTGGTCTGGAACTTCTGCCTGGTTGCAAAATGGAAACATATGTCACAGTCTCCAAAGCAGAGGCATTGTTAGCTCATGAAAAGCTAATAAATAAAACATTCATGTCATTTCAGTAATGCAGCTAGTCACCCTGAGTCAGTGTTGTCACTCAGAGGGTGTGGTACTATTAGAACCCAGCTAATAATCCAGACCCATCCAGAAAGATGATTTTTCTCAGTGGACTCCCTGTCTCAGCGGACTCCCTGTCTCAGCAGTATCATTGAGAGGGGATTTGAGTAAGTATCTCTTTTGAGAAATACTTCTGAGAAATGCACAAATCCAAAAGTCCAAATTAAGTAAGTGAGACCAGATGCCAGTGGGTGTCGAGTGAATCAGAAGGCTGATATTTGGCAAAGGGCTTGGTGAAGAGGATGGAAGGAAAGGAGACATTGGTAGTGGGCACTGAGTGCAGAGTGGGCACTTAGTGACCGCTCTGTAAGCAGAATCATGGTACCACAAAGCAAGCGGTCCACAGAAGGAGAACATACTCCGGGGAAATTTGTCCATTGAATGTGTGAATCTCTGACCCTGACACATCATTCCTTCTTATTTGGCAGTGGAAATCCTGACTGCTCGGCAGAAGAAAGCAGAAGAACTGAAGAGACTTACTGACCTAGCCAGTCAGATGGCAGAAATGCAGCTGGCGAACTCAGGGCAGAAATTAAGGTCAGTTCTCAAGTACGCCATCCCAGGCACTGAGCCCCTTTATGTTTGTTTCACATCCACGGAAAGTTGCTCTCTGAGGCTCTAACATCAGCTCTCTTTCACAGGGTTGAAATAGAGGATACGGAAGGGGGGAAGAACCACCAAATTGCTGTATTTAAGTATAATGTGGTCGAAGGGATATATTATTGTAGAGGAAAGGTACAAGACATTTTCTTAGTCACACATCTAAAAAACTGTTCTCAACCATGAATTACACTGGGATAAGGGTTATTACTCTCATTATATATAATTTATGTGTATGTATATAAACATGCGCACATGTGAATGCATACTAAGTCTAAGAGTGATGTAACAATTAAGACCTTGAAGATAGCACAGTGTGCAGAGACTTCCTCCCAGTAGCCTTTTCTAGCTCACTTTCCCGGTGTTCAGGGACACATACCATACACAAATGTGCATTTATCGGATTTTTTCTATTGCGAACAACAGAAATTGATTTTGCTGACATCAAGAAGGACTAGAATGAAAAGGGCATGATTGGAGCTCCCCAAAGTAGAGTGTGGAAAGTGCAGGCTATAATTAGGCAGAAACCCAGGAACTGTAGGTATTCTGATTACCAGACACTGTTGGGGAAGCCATCCTTAGAGCTGGAAGTCTCAGGTACTGTGAGCTTTATAAGTAGGTCTGTCACTCATCTGGGTATAAAACTGGTTGGATAAAGCGAGTGGCTTTTTGAGCTGCCTCCTTTCTGGTTAGGCAAGAGTGGGGTCCCCCACAGGATAAGATCCTGAGAAGTATTTCCCTTCTCACTCCCCAACTCTCTGTTGCCTACCATCTAGCCTCCAATCTAGTCAAAGGCAACAGCATCCTAACTATTCTTTCTGCTCTAACCATATTCCTCCACATCGGTCATTCCCCTGAGACCATAATTAAAGTCCCAGAACAAGTGTAGTTTCCCTCAGCATGACCCACGCTTCCTATCCGAACAAAATCCACAACTGGTCTCCAGTAAATGTATATTCCCATGTTCTCCTCAGAACGCAGTAAGGAATACAAAGGAACCAGCTGCAAGGTCTGTTGAAATCAACTCATCTTGCTAGTTTTATTTCCACATATCAAAATCCGTTTCATCATAAAATGGTCAACAGAACAGGCTGTGGGATGGAACAACCCAGCTCCAAGACTTCCAGTACTCAATTCTCTCCCTTTGAAATAGAGATAATAATAGTACTGATTTCGTAATAATATAATCAAACAAAGATGAAATTATCTGTGAAGAATTTGGCCCCATGTCTGGTAAGAATCTAATAATTTTCTTTCAACGTTCTAGCGTAAATGCTTTCTCTCCCACCACATTTCCCCATCCACTCAGAGGAAGCAAGTCCTTCCTCTTTGCCATTCCTGAGACACCTATGCCTACATCCGTACCTACTTCTGTACCTACACCGTTGTACCTGGCACGGTGGTGAGCGGTGTCTGCTTCCTCGCCACATGGTAAACCCCTCACAAAGGAACTGAGTCATAGTTATTTCTGTATTTCTCGCCCTGTCATCTGCACATGAGCTTTATTTTTTTTTGAGCTTCATTTTTAAATGAATTAGCAAAACCTCTCTTCATTCCTTTAACAGCACTTGAAATACCACCGACCAAGAGAAAGTTCTAGATAACCAATGGCATTTGGACTTATTGATTCGCTGAGGAAGCTTGGTGCCTAGAGAGGGCGACAAGTTTTTCTCTTGAGGATTAAAACCTCAGGCGGCTACAGTCCAAGGTAGCAACCCAGAAAACCTGAGAGAATGTGCCTGCGGGGTGCAGAGCACATTGCAGAAGTGCAGACACACATTTGTCAGTGTTGCGAGCCCAGGGAAAGACAGGCCCTCCACGCGTTCCAGAACAGGAAGGTGACCCTGCTCCTGGCAGGTGAGAGAGAGTCTGCTGCAATGATGGAGCTGGACTGTGCGTCCGTAGCTGTAGCCGTGTGAATGAGTCTGCTCTGTAATTGTGAGACTCCTGTTTTCCTTCTCTTCCCTCCAGCACTTTGTCAGTGAGCGTAAATATGATGAAGAGCTCGGGAAAGCTGCCCGATTCTCCTGTGACATTGAACAGCTAAAGGCCCAAATCATGCTCTGCCGGAGAAAGTGAGTTTTGCATACCTGCTAAATAATTCTGTTAGTCAGCTTGATGCTGTTTGGGGTGGATAACGGAAATGTCAGGTGTGCCATCCCCCGCTGGGGACTAAAGTGAGGTGTAAAGAGATTTAATGATCTAAGGTCGTGACACAAGTCACTTGAAATGTCAAGGTTTGAACTTAGAGCCTTCAAATGCCAGTGCCCATCAGTAAATCCCCAGGATTTATTAAGCGGAGCAGAACAGATCAACTAGTGTAGGTCTTTTGCAAAGTTTTCTCAGGCACTGCTGGATAAACTGCCTCTCTGATTTCTGACAGCCAAGTTCAACAGAGACCTGTTACCCTGAGAGTAAGTCAGTCTAATAAGTGAGGAACAATGGGCTGTTGTAGAGATCGGCTCTTGTGAGTGTGCCCACTCTGCCTGTCCCTGATTGAAGTCTGCAGATAATGAAAGACTTCATTCCAGCCATTAGCTTCCGGCTCCTTCCCTATTAAGTTTTGATTATAGTGCGAACATGCAACCAGATTGGCAGCTATTTCCCCCTACTCCAGCCCACCCACCAGTGGAAAGTGGGAATGAACCCTAGAGGGATCCTGGAACACATTCCCAGAGGAAAGATCAGGGAATGTGGAATGGACAGTCTCCTCATCTGCTAACAAACTTAAATTTGGCTGTGTTGGTTGGGTTCTTTTTTTTTTTTTTTTGCTTTTTGGGTCACACCCGACAATGCTCAGGGGTTACTCCTGGCTCTTTGCTCAGGGAATTACTCCTGGCGGTGCTCAGGGGACCATATGGGATGCCGGGGATCGAACCCAGGCCGGCAGAGGCCGGCGCGTGCAAGGCAAACGCCCTACCCGCTGGGCTATGGCTCCGGCCCCTGGTTGGGTTCTTTATTATGAGCATAAAAATAGCTAAATGATATCCAAATGAGAAAACAGTATTAAATAAAGAACATAATACTTTTGTGAAGCCTTCACACACTCTTACATGTTATCTGCTGTGTAAATTAAATATCACATGTGAAATTAGAACTACAGCGTATGACTAGCTCTACCTCATACATATATCAAGGCATTTCGCTCCTGTCACCTCGCATGTCTGCTAGCCATGTTTCCATGTTGATATATTTAAGTGGGCATCCTTAGTAATAATGAACATGACCACTCCCCTGCTGGTAAACTTTGAGTTACTTCCACATTTCTGCTATTGAAAATACCTCTGTGAGCATCCTTGTTTACAGATTCTTCTCAGTGACCTGAGTTTGGGGCTATATTGTTTTCTAATTCTCCTCTCACCCCCGCCCCGCCCCAGACACACACACATCACCACCACCTCTTGCTTCCTCTAGTGTGAAAGGATCTACCTGCTTGCCATCCCCCACCCGCTGCTTTTAGCTTCACTCTAAAACTAGCCGAAAGCTCAGGCTGGAGATACAGTGCAGCAGGTAGGGGCATTTGCCTTACACAACTGACCAGGCACAATTCCGGCACCCAGAGGGCTCCCTGGGCCCCACCAGGAGTGATCCCTGAGTACAGAACCAGGAATAAACCCTGAGTAGCACAATCGTGTGGTCCAAAAACAAACCCCGAAAGTTTCAATTAAAAGGTGGTGGGTTCTGCCTCCCAGATGGGAATGTAACTGTCTCCCTTTGGCCTGCCAGAAGATGAGGAGACCCTGATGCAGAGTGACTGCCTGAGGGGGCTAGAGCGAGCTGGCACCCTTTCCCAAAGCTCTTATGCCATCAGATTTCCCCTCCACACCACTGCGGCCACACCTGTCTGCCACAGTAGTTCTCCAAAGGCCCTTCTGCTCAGCTTTGCTGAGAACACGTGGACAGCCAGAGCTACAGAACAGAAATAGTGGTCTATGGGCTGCAGGAAGCTACGACCCCCAGGAAGCTGAATTTAGTGAGCAAAAGAGCCACTGGGACACACCTGGTCATGTTCAAACACTCCCAAGGTGCTGTCACACCTTACCTAGAAAATTAAGGGACCAGGGCTTAACCCCTGTCCTGTCCATGTCTAATGTCCTGTGATCCTGACAAGTCACGCCTAATCCTCTGGGAGAACTTTGGGATTAAGTCTGATCCAACACAGGTAGCAAAGAAAATTGCTTTTAAAAAAATTGGCAACAATTTTAAAATTCAAAAGGTCTCGCTGTCCAGCCTGGCAGTGCAATTCTGATGAACTGCAAGAGGGAAATGAGGACTTTATCCTTGAATTGATTCTCGCCAGCCCCAAGTCAGCATAATCACACAGAAATCATCCCATCAAAACCCACTCCTTTCAAAACCAGCAGGAATTGGGGATAATAAACATTGAACAGGCCAGCCTGGGCCCACTGGGGACCGGTCTGATTAGCCGGCGATGACTTTAACATTGGGATTGGTGCAGATTTGCAGCAGACCATGAAAAAAATAAGGTTGATAAAAGGCCAGATAATGGAGCTCTAAAAGAATAGAAAAGATGCTTCCAAGGCTAGCAGGTCTAGGCTTTTCATGACCGGCGTCAAAAAAAAAAAAAAAACCCAGGCTTCAAGCTTCACAGCTCTGACAAGCCAGTGTCTCTGCACCCAATCCTGCCACTCTGCAGTAAGAACCAGCTGGGTGTGGGGCCGGAGCTATAGTACAGCTCATGGCCAACCGGGTTTGATCCCCTGCATCCCGCATAGATCCCTGAGCACCACCAGGAGTAATTCCTGAGTGCCAGAACCAAGAGTAATCTCTGAGCACTGCTGTGTGTGCCCCCACCAAAAAAAAAAAAAAAAAAAAAAGGTCAGGTTCTGCTCAGGACCTCCAGAAAGGGTTTAGCAATGGAGCGCTCAGGAGACAGTGCAGTTTGGACAGGGCTGAGGAATTTCTCTTATGCATCTTCTTGACCTAAAGGGTAATATTGGAAGTTATTTCTATATGTCTTACTTCCTACAAATGCCTCCCAACATGGATGATTACCCTGTAATCACAGTTCAGTGATTCTCAGAGGAAATTTGAGGGCGCCTCTAAGCACCAAAGTGCCCTTTTCAAAGGACATCTTTCAAGAAAAGTAACTTTCCTTAATGTTTTTATGAAGCGTCTGCCAATTTCTGCCTCTCCTCGTGGATTACCGAGGCACTGGTGTGCATGGCACAGCCCATAATGCCTGCGCTTTCTGGTTGTAGTTACTCACCCAAAGAACAACTATTCCTCAAGAACTCCCTGCAGCTCCCTGCTGCCTCTGCTGAACACCCATCCAGCAGCCTCTGGGAAACAGAGTAACTTTCCCGGAAATCATCCAGCCACAACAAGCCCTCTGAGGGGAAAGCAGCCAATCCCAAGATGGTGAGCAGTCCTCCCACCAGCACCGATGCAGCTCACCAGGCCGTGCAGGCAAACAAGCAGGTAAGTCTGTCCGGGAGCCCCTGGGGCCTGTGCCAGGGAAGAGAAACTACTTGTTTGCAGAGGATGAAAACAGCCACTGTTAGCCCATGTCTCCTGAGCATCACACCAAACCCCTCCACCACCAGTAGCACCGCTTAGCTGCTCCTCGGAGTCCCGGGAAACCACACCTCAGTGGTGCCCCTATGCAATGGAGAAAGTGACCTTCGTACCATTCCCTGAGTCCACACAGAGACCCTGCATGTCTCGTGCCCTTGAGGGCCAGCCCCCACCAGTGGCTCCCTTAGCATGTGGACTTGAGAATAAGGTTCAGAGCCAGATAATTAATACTGCTAGTGAGAGGAAACGTAACACTGAATTAATTCTGGGGTACCGTTCTCAGTGGTCCCCCAGTCACCCCGGTGATAATTTTCCTGAGTCCAGTAGAGCTATTCCAGGACTACCATGTCACACCCAGGGGTCCTGGGAGAGGGAGGCCAAATGCCTAGGGTCGATCTCTGGGCCTCAACATGCAAAGCATGTGCTCTTCCCCCGTGGAGCAGTCTCCACCGCCCTGACATTTATTTTTTAAGGTCATTCAATTTCCATTTATGTTTAGCTTCAAGGTCAAAATGTCATACTTATTTCCCTGGGCTTTCAGTAAAGAGAGTACCTCTTTTAACATCTTTTCACGGTATTACCAGGTCCTCTCTATTCTGACGCCTAGCAACACAAGTTTCCAAGTTGCCTCTTGCACAGCTGCTTGTCCTTTGCATCCTTGAGAGAGGATTTCCCCTTCCATTTCGAGAATGAACAAGAGCAGGATTCGATGATACAAAAGCAGAGGCTGAAAAGACATCTTTCATGATCTTAGCAAGCTGGCAAGCTTGAGTGAAGGGACCTTGTAAAGGGGGAAAGGGCTGGAGAGAGAGTACAGTGGGTGGCACTTGCACTGCCAGGAGTGGCTGCTGTGCGTGGGACCAAGTCCTACACATGCACAAATGTGACCAAATACAAAGTAAAACCATCCAAAAGTGGCCGGATAGCCCCGTAGGCGTTTGCCTTGCGGGCCACCTGCCGCCGGGTTCGAACCCGGACCCATATGGTCCCCCGAGCACCGCCAGGAGAATTCCTGAGTGCAGAGCCGGAGAAACCCCTGAGCATCGCGGGGTGACCCAAAAAAAAAAAAAAAAAAAGATTATTGTTTTTCCTTCCAGTGCCCTGTTGGATTTTGTAGTGTTGGTCTGTGAGAATTTTCATTATGAATGATGCTGATGGGCATTTTTCTGACCCCAAATGTTTTCATAAACTTATGAACAAAGTACTTAAACAAGAACATTTCATATATTCATGGGTGATACATCATAATCATATATGAACAACGTACTCCCTTCGATAGCTCAGCTGGTAGAGCGGAAGACTGTAGGCTGCAAGGTCCGAGGGACTCTCACATATATGAACATATCTCCACAGGTTTTGTCCTTTGCTCATTATTAAATTTTATAGAATAGTGTCTGAAATTCAGTCTGAGTGTCCCCTTCATGATTTCTGTAAAAGCAAAGAAGGCCATATTTAAGGCCGTGTGCTCTTAATATACTTTAGCATCTCACTGGAACAGAGCATTTTGTAATTTGAGTTATATATCTAAGGAACTGTAGACCCAGTCAGAAAGGACCTGTGTGTGCACCCTGTGCTTTAAAGCAGTGTTTCTCACCCTGGCGATTCCAAGGAGGCCACAGGTGAAAACCATGTATATGGTGGGGCCACAGTACAAGACTAAGGAGGCAGCCAGTAGGGGTGGGGGACCCAGGAAACAAGCAAGGCTGGAAGGAGACCATGATCTGAAAAAGTTGATAAACACTGACCAGAATAACCCCCTTGGCTGTTTCCCTAGTTTGACACTCCCTATAAGCAAGACCAGGAAAATGGACTGCCCAAAATCTAAACTCTTCCTTCTGGAAAATTCTCCAAGATCTTGAAATTTTGAAATTCTGTTCCCAAATAACTCCACAGCTACTCTCAGGGTCTGTTTGGGCCAGTTAGCATGAACGTGATGATGTGTCTGGCTTGGGTGCTTCCCACGCATGGTAGACAGTATTTCCCATGTATGCCTGCCTACAGAAAAGAGTGGGCCCAAGTAGAGAGCAGTGTGTGCCTGCACTTTCACTCTTGCCCGTGCCCTGAATTATTCGGACGAGTCTACCCTAAACTTATACCATCCAGTCCGCCTGCACAAGTTAAGAACTTCAGGTTTTTTCAGTCAGTTCATCAAGTTATACATTTTATTAATACAGGATTGATAGACAAAAAGCAGTTTGTATTCAAGTGACAACCTCCTTAGGAATCTTAAAGCAACATGTGAAGTGAGTATGGCTCCTCCACTTTCTAATTAGAGGTCTTGGGCAAGTGCCTTAAACTCGTTATCTTCATCTGTAAGATAGGATAGCAGCTATCTTAAAGGATGGCTGTGCTGGTCAGTGAAAGATGCCTAGTAAAATACACTGCTCAGCACTGTTACTGAGTAACAGATGTTGGTCATTGTTGACCATATGGCACTCCAAATTCTTTCATTTGTGTGGAGACAGACAGGGTAATCCTAGCTTTTTTCCTACTCATCCATTTATTGATTGCTGATTGGTTGAAGAAATAATTTCCTGGTATAGTACTTTAAAATGTTTAATTTTTATCAACTAAAGAACTTCAGAAAATTTCACTGTATCACTGTCTTCCCATATATCATTGATTTGCTTGAGTGGGCACCAGTAACATCTCAATGTTCTGTCACATGCGAGATAGCCTAAGGGCATCAGCCTGCTCCAGGAACATAAAGAACCTCAAACCATTCCATCAGGTCATGGAAATGAAGTCTATAATTGTTACTCGTATTTGGCATGTCAAATACGACACGGGTAGCTTGCCAGGCTCTGCCATGTGGGTGGGATACTCTAGCAGTCACCTCAAAACTCGAGCAATTATTGATGAACCACATGGCTGCAAAGTGGCCATGTGAGCCGGGCTGTGATCAGCTCTTCTGCGGGGTGGAGCTCTGAGGAGAGGGAGTCCAGATGTGGAAAATGGAGGCCCTCATGGCGTGGGGTTCCTCTGGCTTCTTGCGAGGCTCTGCTGGGGTGGCGGGCCAGGGCTAGAACCCTCCATCCTCCCAGGCGCCTTGTGATCAGCTGGGCACAGGGAGAGCAAGTACCAGCTCTGCCTCATGTTCGTGAGTCTCTGGAGCAGCATACTTGGGCCGGGCTTGAAAAAGACCGCTGCAGGGTGGGTCACTGATGAGCCGGGCTGTGATCAGCTATTCTGCTGGGTGGAGCTCTGAGAAGAGGGGAATCTGGATGTGGAAAATGGCGGCCCTCGTGGTGTGGGGGTTCCTCTGGCTTCTTGCGAGGTTCTGCTGGGGTGGCGGGCCAGGACTAGAACCCGCCATCCCTCCCGGGCGCCTTGTGATCAGCTGGACACAGGGAGAGCAAGTAGCAGCTCTGCCCTGTGTGTGTGAGTCTTTGGATCAGCATACCTGGACCAGGCTTGAAAAAACTGTGCAGGCTTGAAAAAACTGATGAAAATTTAGGGGTGGAAAAAAAACCTCTTAAGAAAATGCAGGTCAACCCTAGCTCACCAAGATTTCCCAGATATGCCTGTTCCCTGTGTTTGAAATATCCTCCTCAGATATTTCTGAACCATATGATACTTGTTCTTAAATAAAATAGTAAACCTGCTTTAGAAAAAATTACAGAATTCTGCATTTGTCTTCCTATGTGTAATTAGAATTCATTTGCATAGTTTAGAATGTCACCAAAATTTTCATGATGAAAAATCTTTATTACCTGCCTCTATCTTGCCTTTCATTCTGATACAGTTTACTCATACTTTTGGGTTTATTTGGCCTGGGACTTGAACTGCCTTATTCTTCTGCTTCAGCGTCAGTGATTGTTTGTTCTGCCGACAAAATAGCCCACTTTTGATATCAAGGATTTGTCAGCTTCACCTCCTTTGCATGTCTTTGTACTCTTCTCAGAGTAAACTAATGTATCAGTGGCTTAGTGGTGTAACTTCCCTAAAGTATTTTGGCTTCATCTATAGCATTTTGGCCTCTGCTGACACCACTCTCCTCTTTTTTGGTAGAATGGATCTTCCAGCCAAAGACGAAGATTTAATCCACAGTATCACAACAACAGGCTAAATGGGTCCACCAAGACCCAAGGTGGTGGTAATGAGGCTGATCCGATGGCAAAGACCAACAACCGCCATGAACACAGAAGACCACCCCACAATGGCTTCCGGCCCAAAAACAAAGGCAATGCCAAAAATCAAGAGGCATCATTGGGAACCAAGACCCCAGAGGCACTGGCCCATTCAGATAAGCCGCAGCCGGCGCAGACAGCACGCTGCAGACAACTTCGGAAGCAAGGCCTTTCCGGGGCAACATGGCCAGGGTTTCCCAGTGCAATCTCTGCCCCACGAGAATAGAAGTTTCTACAGAGCCCACGGTTCTCTCCGTCCCAGCTGTGACATTGGTGGCCTGAGATAGGGGAGAAAAGGAAGAAAAAGTAGTTTTCACTCGGTTTTGGTTCCCTGCCCAAGGTGCTGACCCAACTTGCTGCCAAAAGAGAGTCAATCCGAATATACAAACCCTGTCTGGTTGTGTCATCCTCTCTTAATCATTTTTACTAATTCTAATAATCAGCTCTAGCTTGCTTCATAGCTCCCATGGCTTTGCTTGATCTGTTGATGCTTTTTCTCATCAAGATGTTGCAGCATTTTAGCCAGGCAATATTTACTCATTTGTTAGGTAAAATCAAGATGTGGCTAAAGATCAGAGGCTCAGTAGCAGCCTATGTTGTAGCAGTGCTGTCAGTCCATGATTGTCTTTAGAGAGTTAATGTTGAAAAAAAATAATTCTTATTGATCAGACAAACATGATCTGCCGAAGACACATGCGCTTTTGTAGAACTTAACATCTGGTGTTTTTCTGGAAAATATATATATACATATATTGCTTTATTTGAAACAAATTAAATATGCTGCATTTGACACTTGTCTTGTTTCTTTCATTGATGCTCAGCTTACTCGAGTAACCCTTGCAGCCTTGCAGGTACTGATACACGAGAGGCTGGCACAGAGTACTGCTTCTCCCAGGACAAGTTTCCTTTTAGAAAAAGGTTAGGTCCCTGCAGGTGGTCCCTCCCAGTTCATTCCCCACAGCCCAATGTATGTGCACCCTAATCATGTGAAATACCAAGTAAGCTTTAAGAACCTTGGGGTCAGGTCACATACACGTCAGCTCAGCCTAGCCTAAAATAATAAAGAGAATGTATTAGCTCAGAAATAGAAAATTCCAGTATCAGAAGATACCTTCAGTCCATTTCGATTGGGTCCAGATTTGATAATTCACTAGATTCGTTTAGTTCTCCCTCCTTAGGTTGACATTATATTCCAAGTGGTGGCAAATGGCCATCTTAAGGTTCAAGTTCATCCTACACCTTGGCTGGAAGAAGCAGTTCTCCAGGGCTTCCTGGGAAACCATAGCAAAAGCTCTCACTCTCATTCACCCCTGTGTCTGCCAGGCGTGTCACTGCACCAACCATCTAAGCGAGAAATGGAGAAGCAAATGAAACATGCTTATTATACGGACTAATCAGAGTTCACCCTGGGAGCCAGGGTGTGGCTGGCTACTATGCAGCAATGAGCACAGAACACTATTACCTCAGGAAGGGAGAATGCATACGGAGGAGGCCAAGCCTGAAACAGGCCCCAAACAGTCCCTCTTTTGCAAGGCAACTCAGTGAGGGCATTGCTCCATCCGACTTCTGTGTGTCCTGCAGATCGTGGGGCTTCCTAGAGGACAAGTGCAAGGACAATATTGAACATTCAGGTCAATATTAACATTGTTTTCTGACAACCCAGGTTCATTGGTTCATTGAGCAGCTGAGCCTGCTGACCACCTAAGCATCCATCTCTTCTTTTGCCAAGTGCAAGAGGATGTTTGCTTTCCTTCTAGAGCTTTCTGAGATCTCTGGGTGTACCCAAAGATTTAATAGGAGTTTTAAATGTTAAGTCACATTCCGAGAAGGATGGAAGAGTTGTTGGTTCAAATAAGAAAGATAAATGTTCAAGACTACAATCCCCGTGTACTCCATCTGAGACCCAGAATTTTATATTCTACGAGGCAGAAGGACTTTGCACAAATCTTATGTAGCAAGATTTGGCTCATCATTGAAAAATGTCACTTGGTATGTGACCGCTTTAAAGATGAGTCAAATAATTCTTGCAACAGAAAGCAGCAGCTTGCTGGGTCAGGAGCACAGCTGTATCTGTCGGGGCTGGCCCCAGCGCTCGCTTCAACCTTGACTCACTCATGTTGCATTGTGGGATAACAAAGCTCAAAGGCATTCCTCAGCACATAGCAAATGTTCCCGGGTCACTGGAAAGTTTTGGGCTTCTTTTAAGTGCTAAAAATTACTTAGAACTTCTTATGCTTTTCCCCCTTGGTTTTGCCTTTTATATCTTCAGCATGTGAGCATTTACTAACTTGTATTTTTGAACAGTAATTTCAATATTTTGGTGTCAGGGTTAACCATTCAGATACTATATTACATACCTTCCTCTGTTCTTGTGCAGCCATTGGTATGAGACTAGAGATCCGAGTGGAATGCAGTTCTTCTTTCAAAATGTTTTAACTCCTTTTTAAAAAGGAGGGTTTTATCATCGTTGTCTAGTGCACAATAGCTAAAGAATATATTTTCTTCCTTAAACATTTCTTTAGTAAAGCCTAAAACATTTAAATACCCAAGAATATTGTAGAACTTTGAAATTCTCTTACATTGAATAAAAACTCCATCTGTGAAAGATTCAAACCTCCCTGTTGGGCTCCCAGTTACAGTCCAAATTTCTATTTTATTTAAGAGAATCTTTATCTCTGTCCTGTTGAGCCCGTCCTAGAGATGCTGAATGCAGCAAGCTCAGAGAGTTAAGCACAGGGACTGGAGCAATAGCACAGCGGGTAGGGCATTTGCCTTGCACGGGGCCAACCCAGGTTCGAACCCCGACATCCCATATGGTCCTCCAGCACCGCCAGGAGTAATTCCTGAGCAAAGAGCGAGGAGTAACCCCTGAGCATTGCTGGGTATGACCCAAAAAACAAAAGGAAGGAAGGGAAGGAAAGGGAGGGAGGGAGGGAGGGGAGGGAGGAGGGAGGGAGAGAAAGAGAGAGAGAAAAAAGAGAGAGAGAGGAGAGAGAGAGAGAGAAAAAAGAAAGAAGAAAGAAAGAGAAGAAAGAAAGAAAGAAAGAAAGAAAGAAAGAAAGAAAAGAAGAAAGAAAGAAAGAAAGAAAGAAAGAAAGAAAGAAAGAAAAGAGAAAGAAAGAAAGAGAAAGAAAGAAAGAAAGAGAGAGAGGGAGGGGAGGGAGGGAGGGGGGGGAGGGGAGGGGAGGAAGGAAGGAAGGAAGGAAGGAAGAAAAGGTAAGCACAGATCAGTTTGATATTTACCCTTAATAAGGGCTGCATCTGCATTTTGGGGGAAAGAGCAACTAGAAGTACACCATATGCAACTTAACACTAACCTCACAAGAGGTCCAATTCTGCTCTCTTCAGAGAGCCTCGTTAAAATATTCATAGGAACACCAAATGAGCTTAATAGAAAATGTTGCCAGACCAAAAGCAACCTGCAGGTTTTTTGACTAAAAGATTTGGGGGTTCTGACTGAAAGCCTAGTTTTAAGTTGCAGTCTCCATTTAACCTTGTAAAGAGTACACGGTACATAGGACTGAAGCAGTTCTTTTTGAGGTGGAGGGGTAAAATAGACTGTGGACTGCAGTGTGCCTAGTCATCAACTGGTTAGGGAGAAGCCTGAATTCGACAGCACCTTTGTATTGATTATTTTCTTTTTTCATGAGAATATGCTCCCATTTATTTTCCCCTTTTTCTAGTTTATATTTTTATCTCTAGGTATAGCTTTGTATCTTTTTATTGTCATATGTTACAATTGTGGTATTTCTGACTATCATTTTTGCTTTTTTTTAATCTTAATTTTTTGATTGAGACCCCAGGGGTTTGTTTGACCCCATGAGAGTCACAGTTACAAAGTTGTTCAGCACCTTTGACTAAGAACTGCCTCCATCTGTATCTCACGCTGCTCATTGAACGCGCCCTCTTGTGGTCAAAGAAGCTGAGTGTTTCCTTCTTTGCAGGTAAGCGGTGACAGTGCCTGTGAAATAAGGCATGGTGGTTTTTTCTGTTTTATTTAACCACACTTGTTCTACAGACCTTACCAAAAAATTCAGGCAGAGTTGATCAAAGACTCCATATTACTCCCAGGTACCAACAAACCAAAAGATAAAAAGAAAGCTGGTCACATGATCCCACATTTCTTAAGCAAACTATAAAATAGTAAAAGACAACATTATCAGTGGCCCTAATGCATTTCTCCAACATTTTCCTGAATGTCTTGGAACAGTTTAACTGCTCTAAGTCAGTAAGAAATAAAAAAAATGATTATATCTCAGGGAATCTGTTATCTTGAAGTGCTGTAAAGAATTGCAATGAAGCACCATTGCAATTCTTTACATTGTGTGCTGTGAGGATTTTTTTATATTTTTTGCTTTTTTCCAACAAGACTATAAATCCTAAGGAATTTTTCAGTCTATTCTTAACGTCAGAGAACTAAGTGCTGTACATATATATATATATACACACACATACATATACATATGTATCACCATATATGCATGTGTATATATATCAAAAGCACATTTCAATAATTACAAAGAACTTCTGTAAAATATAAAGCATAAAAAGCACTTATCAATAACATAAAGTCACCATATTTTTTCTCTCCAGATACTTCTGTTGAATTAGACTAATCTAATCCCTAGCCTTCTGAAGAAACACATGCTTTCTGTAAGTGTTCATTTTTATATACAAGTCAACCCAAACATCATCCATCTGCCAAGTCCTGACACATGGTAGGCATTCAGTACTGAAAGAAGAGCAGTTGTGAATGGCTGACCAGGCCTATAAATTATAATTGTTGAGTCCAAATGATTTGTGCAAAATATCCCAAGAAGTCAATTCTAGAGTAGACAGGAAGAGCCCAACAGCTCAAATCCCCACCAGGTGGCGTCTGCCAGGATTGGCCTACCCAGTCCCACTGCCCCACGGCCATGTAAATAAATGTGGGCAATAGTGGCATTACCTATGTGTAATTTAATTTATTTATTATTCTTAATAAATATTTTTATTATTATTTATTCCTCACTCCCAGCCTGAGTCTGTGGCTCCCGAGAAATCTCGGGTGGTAGGGATCAACTCCGTGCCTAGAGATCAAGCGGGCTTCAGGGCGTGGCAGCCCGACCACCTCGTGGGGCTGGTGGGGCTAAGGCCCACGCCGTGCAGGGGGCTCATCGTAGACTTCATCAGTCCTAAGCCTGCCCAACGGCTCCCGAGAGGCAGAGGCGGCTGGGGAGAAAGCGAACATCTCTCTCACCTTCCTGGCCTCACATAAGCTACCCGTGAGGCCCACCCCTGCATCATTTTGGCAACCACGGAAGGGATGTTGTGGTGAAGAGCCCCCCAAGAAGGAGTAATCTGAAAATTTGCAGAGAAGATCCAGAATGGGATTATCAAACCAGAGGAGGCACGAATGTGGTGATTAATTTCAAAAGGGTATTAATGGCTGCCTCTCCCTGTGCCCCGCCACTCACGAGGCACCCTGGAGGGATGGCGGATTCTAGCCCTGGCCCGCCACCCCAGCAGAGCCTCACAACAAGCCAGACGACCTCCCATTCCATGAGGGGCCTCCATTTTCCACATCTGGCCTTTCCTCTCGTCAGAACTCCACCCAGCAGAAGAGCCTATTACAGCCCGGCTCATTGGACCTTCCCTGCAGCAGACTTTTTTCAAGTCTGGCCAGGTATGCTGATCCAGAGACTCACAGACATGGGGCAGAGCTGCTACCGGCTCTCTCGGTGCCCAGCCGCTCACAAGGCACCCGGGAGGGATGGCAGGTTCTAGCCCTGGCCCACCACCCCAGCAGAGCTTCGCAACAAGCCAGACGACACCCCCCACTCCATGAGGGGCCACCATTTTCTACATCCAGAGTTCCCTCTTGTCAGAACTTCACCCAGCAGAAGAGACTATTACAGCCCCGCTTGCGCGGCCGCTTGTAGGCCACGCGGTTCATCAATAAATGTTGGATTTAGAGGTGACTACAAACATATGCCACCCGCACGGCAGAGCCTGGCAAGCCTCCCGTGTCGTATTTGATATGCCAAATACCAGTAACAATTATAGACCTCATTCCCCTGACCTGATGGAATGGTTTGACGCTCTTTATGTTCCTTGGGCTCTGCTAGCATGAGACAGGACATATGGAGATGTTACTGGTGCGGCGCTCGAGCAAATCGATGATGAACGGGAAGACAGTGATACAGTGATACATATGTGTAAGTGGGACTAGTAATTCTACTCAGCCTTACTTAAGAATGGAACTAGCTAATATTTACAAATTTGGAATAATGCCTGGCACTTTGTATGGGTCAGATTACAATCAGAAGGCAGTAACCCGGAGAGAGAGAGAGAGAGAGAGAGAGAGAGAGAGAGGCAGTTACTACTAGGTCTGAGGCTGTGGAACCAAGAAACCAAGAATGATCCCATCACCCATCCCTTACCCCTAAAAAGGGAGATCCAGCCCTTGTAGGGAGGGTGTAGCTCAAAGGGTCCTATGAGGGGGTGGGGAGGGGTGCCATTGAGCTCTCTGGGACTCCAACAACGCCTCCCCAAGAGGCAATCTGCAGAGAGGGTTTCCATAGAATTGCTTTGGGGGCCAATGTGTGTCTCTCCAACCTGAACACTGCCACAGAAATTAGCTGGATCAGCCCTGGCTGGGGTCCAGAGAGGAGAAGAGGGGCCGGGGGGGGTAGTGCATAGTCGGATCAGGCACGCGATCGGAGGCAGAGGCACAGGTGTCCCGGTGAGAGAGAGGAAGCCCCTCCTGCCATAAGCTGACAGCACCAGTTCCAGGATGTCACAGGCCCATGAGGAAGCAACCCACGGAGGTTGATCTCTGTGCATCTTCGAAAACACTGGAGGGTGTTGGAGAAGCATTAAACAGCACATGGAAGATGGTCTCTGGGAATCTTGTAGGGACTCACCTACACTGGAGCTTGTGAAATGAGTTGTCTGAGGCAGCTACATCAAAGGGCTGGTCTTTCAGTCCCTCAGTTTCCAGAGCAACGCCCCTGCCTGTGACAGGTGCAATGTCCTCTCCCCATTCACAGCTCCCAGTTAGCAACCAACTGCTACTTTGCTCAGGTGAAGTCCCCACTCCCAACTAAAGCAATGGTTCTCAACCAGGGACAACAAATTTGGCGCCAAGCCCACTCCCAGGACACACATGGTAAAGTCTAGAGACATGCTGACAGTGGTGCCTGAGGTGGGGCGCAGCAGCACATGGGATCCTCTCTTCCTGTCCAATAGCACATTCCAGCATAGCAGATTTTCACTGTGGAGAGGCCCTTCCCTGCTGTTTGTTTGTTGTTGTTTTAGGTCAAACCTGGTGATGCCTCAAGGGTCACTCCTGGCTCTGAACTTACTTCTGGCAGTGCTCAGGGACCCATATGGGATGCGGGGATTGAACCCTGATCTGCACATGCAAGGCAAACGCCCCTACCCACTATACTATCACTCTGGCCCCAAAACCCTTCCCTGCTGGAAAGGAAATTCCCCCTGCCCTTCTGAGTTCCTTTCTGGTTTGTCAAGAAATCAGACTAAGGGGCTGGAGCGATACGGCTGCCTTGCACAGTGTTGACCTGGGCTCAACCCTAGCACCCGTTGTGTGTCCCCAACCCTACCAAGAGCTGAGCATAGAGCCAGGAGGAAGCCTTGGAGCACAGCCGGGAGTAGCCCAAAAAACAAATGAAAAAAGAATCAGGATAACCTAAGTTTAGTAGGGGAAAAGACAAATTAAGCAGGACAAATTATGTGTTATTATTTTAAATTAAATGGCAGAGGATTCTTCATTACAAATGTGGGTTGTCTGCCCTTGCCAGGATCTAAATATATGATTTCTGCTGTTCCTGGTCTACTCATATATATAAAAGTTAGGTTCCCAGTTCTGCCACACCAAAATTCCAGAGCAAGTTCTTGAAAGTTCTTGAAAAGGCTTAATGAATCAGAATTTAGAAAATATTAATAAACCTTAGCAGAAAAGATAGTATTTGTCATTTCCTTCCAATACCAGCAAATAGACAGTGTTTTTCTCTATATAATATATACTCTGCATAAGACAAGTTTCTCTTTAGACAGACACAGAATGACTGCATTTATCTGCATAACATAAATATATATGTACATATTAAGATACCAATATCCAAGGTCAAGTGAAACATATATCAGGAGGCTTGTCAAAGGTGGAAATTATCACAAACGTGTGGGAGTCAGAGGCTAGGTAAGACAGAAAATGGAACAGTGTGCTAACAATTGTCGAGGGTACTAATGCCAACCTAGAACTGAGCATTAAATAGAGGCAAAAAGATACACATGACAACCCTTTAATGTATGTTCTGTAATCCATAGTCTGGGGGGAAGGAAAAGAGAAAGAGAGAGAAATGGAAAGAAATAAAGAACCTGCCATGGAGGAGGGCTGGGGGAGGAGGGGAAGGAACGGGGACGTTGGTGGTGGGAGATGGGCACTGGTGGCGGGATGGGTGCTGGAACAGTGTATGACCAAAACCCAAATATGAACTTTTTAATTGTAAATCTTTGTAATTGTAAAAATAAAAAAATTTTAAAAAAGACAAGTTTCTCTTTTCAGTGGTAGGCTCCCAAATTCACACCTATTGCTGAAGAGGATATTACTAAGGTAAGAAGGTCTTGTGATTTAAAAAAGGAAATGAAAAGTATGATAAGCAATATTATAAGTTTAACTAATAGGGCAGAATCCTGACAGTTGCTGTAAAATCCTGCTCATCCTCAGCACAGGGTACATCAGGAAACTACCTACCTAGCAAATATGAGGAACAGGACTGTCTCAGGCAGTCATGTAGACAAAGGAAAATGAACTTTCCTGGGAGTCTAGAATCCAGGTGGGGCATGAGGCTGATGGAACCACAGGTGGAAAATGTCCCTTGGAAGTCCACCGACAGCTAAATTCTGGAAACAGAAAATTCTGAAATTATTGGAAACCAACTTCCCTTCTGTCAGCTATTTAGGTTTCCTTTGGGACTTACTACATGCTTGCATTCCTGCCTCCTAACTACAGTCTCTGAAAAAGAATCACTTACCAACCCTGCACCCACTGGGAAATGGTCAAGCGTTTTCTTGGAAGAGTTGTAGCCTGGGGAAAATTGACAGTATTTCCCACAATTAAAATATTAACTAAGAAACTCACATAGGTAAATCTTTTGAGAATACATTTAATTTGAATGATCTTCCCCTTTCTTCGTTCAATTTCATGCTTCCTACTTAATGTCTTACCAACCTCCTACCAAAATGTTGTTTAACGCTATTGAGAGAAATTTCAGGTAATCTTTTCTTTTTTTTTTTAAAAAAAAAAATTTTATTATACCACCATGAGACATGCAATTACAAAGGTGTTCACAATTGGTTCTTGGTAATTCAGTATTCCAGCACCCATCCCTCCACCAGTGCCCCATTTCCACCACCAATGTACCCCACCCCTCCCAACCACCCCCCCAGGCTGCCTCAGCAGCAGGTAGCCCTGTTTCCTCTCTTTCTCTCTCTGTCTCTCTCTGTCTCTGCATCTCTCTCCCTCTTATTTTACACATTGTAGCTAGCCCTGCAGATATTTAGAGTTTATCACTTAAATCTCTTTGTGTATATTCAATGGTGAGTTTTAATCTGCCATTCCACACATTTAGTAAAACACTGTATCTATTTATATCCTATTAATGAATGCAGTCATTCTATATCTGTCCTTTTCCTTCTGACTAATTTCACTCAGCATGATAGTCCCCATGTCCATCCATTTTGCAGGTAAATTTCATAATTTCATCTTTTCTGACAGCTGCATAGTATTCCATAGTGTAGATGAACCACAGTTTCTTTAGCCAGTCCTCTGTTCTCAGGCATTTAGGTTGTTTCCAGATTCTAGCTATAGTGAATAGCGCAGAGATGAATAAAAAGAAGTACAGATAGTGTTTCTGCTATGTGTTTTTCGGTCTCTCAGGTAATTCGTGTCTTCAGTCTCATTTATTTCAAGGAATCTTTGGATTTCCTCTTTGATTTCTTTATGACTTGCTGGTTGTTCAGCAGTGAGCTGTTTAGTTTCCAGGTACTTGGTATTGGTCTCCGCTTTTGTGTACAATTAACTTCTATTTTCAGTGCATCATGGTCTGAAAGAATAGTTGGCACAATTTCTATCTTCTTGATTTTATGGAGGTATGATTTATGGCTCAGCATGTGATCTATTTTGGAGTATGTTCCATGTGCACTGAAGAAGAAAGTGTATTCAGCTTTTTGGGGATGAAATGTCCTGTATATGTCTACCAGCCCTCTTTCTTCCATCTCCTCTTTTAGGGCCAGTATTTCCTTGGTAAGTTTCAATCTTGTTGATCTATCCAGGGTTGATAGAGCAGTGTTGAAGTCTCCAACTACAATTGTGTTGCTGTCAATGTCTTCTTTGAAGTCTATTAGTAGTTGTTTTAGGTATTTTGCTGGCCCCTCATTGGGTGCATATATGTTTAATAGCGTGATTTCTTCCTGATATATGCATCCCTTGACTATTAACAAGTGACCTTCACTGTCCCTTCTGACCTTCTTCAGCCTGAAGTCTATGTTGTCAGATACCAGTATGGCTACCCCAGCCTTTTGGATGGGTTGTTTGGAGTGAAGGATTGTTTTCCAGCCTTTTATTTTGAGCCTGTCTTTGCTCCGATTGTTCAGGTGTGTTTCTTGAAGGCAGCAGAATGTCGGATTCAATTTTGTGATCCATTTTGCCACTCTGTGTCTCTTAACTGGTGCATTTAGACCGTTGACATTGAGAGATATTATTGTCATGGGATTTTGTGCCATCTTTCTGTATAGGTTGGTTGTTCTTTTGGGTTATGTCTCGTCTTATAGTAGATCATTCAGTCCTTCTTTTTAAGGTTGGTTTTGATTTTACAAAGTTCCTAAGCTGTTGTTTATCCAAGAAGTTGTATATCTGTCCTTCAAATCTGAGTGAGAGTTTAGCTGGATAAAGAATTCTTGCTGAGGCGTTCATTTCATTAAGTTTTTTTACTATATCCCACCACTGCCTTCGGGCTTGGAGGGTGTCTTCTGAGAAGTCTGCTGAAAGTCGAATGGATGCTCCTTTGTACACAATTTCCTTCTTTGATCTTGCTGCCTGAAGAATTATGTCTCTGTCTATGGTATCCATTACTTTGACTAGGATGTGTCTTGGGGTCTTTCTATTGGGGTCTCTTCTTGCTGGTACGCGTCGGGCTTCTTGGATCTGGATGCCTTCATCCTTTAACTTTCGGGAACTTTTCAGCCAGGATGTTTTTAACTGTTTTAATTTCCTTGGGGTTACTTTCCTGTCCCTCTGGGACTCCGATGATTCTTACGTTGTTCCGCCTGGCTTCATCCCATTGTTCTCTGTTCCGTTGCTGATCCATTTTCCGATCTTTTCCATCTTATGTAGTTCTCTGAGTGCTTTCTGCAGCTCATCTTCAGTCTCACTGATTCTCTCTTCCGCTGCTGTCATCCTATTGTTGAGAGCCCCGATTGTGTTTTTCATTTCATCTACTGAGTTTTTTAAGTGACAATATTTCTCTTTGCATGGTTCTCATTTCTGCTCTCATTTCCTCCCGTAGTTTATTGACTGCCCTTTCAACAGCTCCGTTTATGTTCTCCTGTATTTTATTGGACATCTGCTCAATTTTTTCGTTGAGCTCCTTAAACATCCTACCAATTTCCTCTCTAATTTCATTGTCAGAGTGATCATGCATATCTGTATTCTTTTTTGATTCTTCACGGTCAATTCCTTCATCTGTTCTTCGAGCTGGGGATCTGCGTTGTTTTCCCATGGTGTTGCGGTGTTCAGGGATAAATTCCTCTAGTGTACTGTTTCTTTTTTCTTGAGGGTATTACCTACCCTTGGTGTTGAATTTCCTAGTTTTAGGTAATAATAGGCGGCGTGGCGCTCCCCGCCAACCAGCCGCACCCCAGAGACTCTACCTAGGATGCAGGCAGGCCGGGGTGAGAGTTCAAAATGACGGTTTACTTCTGGTTCCGCTCGGACTTCTGGGGTTGTAGTTCCACCTTATGCCGAGACCTGGAGCTCTACCACAGCCCCAGGCGCCCGCCCCGGCCAGCCCGCACCCCAGAGACTCTACCTAGGATGCAGGCAGGCCGGGGTGAGAGTTCAAAAT